>CM053027.1:358475387-358508471 GCA_028564925.1 Lithobates sylvaticus | reverse complement strand
GGTCTGGAAAATTAAGGTGTCCTGAGCAGAGAAACTGCTCTAATTGAGGAGAGAAGCAAGAGTGGGGCCTCCATGTGATTCTCCTGCTGACTGTGTTCACATCAAACCCATGGGGTTTCCTATATTATAAAATTTCAGGTTTTCCATCAAATCTCCTTTTAAATTTACTAAAATCATAATTAACCCCTTCCTGACCAGCCGCCAACGCAGTTGTACTGCGGCAGGTTGGCTCCCCTGGGCAAACCAACGTAACTCTACATTGGTTTGCCTTTTGACCACTAGGGGCGATGTGCGACGACCACACGCGATTGCTCCACACAGAGACAGAACGGAGATCTTTGAATGTAAACAGACAGATCTCCAAGCTGTCAGGGGTGAGGAGAGCGATTTGTTGTTCATACTAAGTATGAACAACAATCTCTCTCCTCACCCAGTCAGTCCCCTCCTTCCACAGTTAGAATAACTCCCTAGGAACACAGTTAACCCCTTGATTGCCCCCTAGTGTTAACCCCTTTCCTGCCAGTAAAAGTTACTCTGTAATCAGTGCATATTTATCGTACCAATCACTGTATAAATGCCAATGGTCCCCAAAAATGTGTCAAAAGGGTCCAATCTGTCTGCCATAATGTTACAGTCCCGATAAAAAATGATGATCACCGCCATTACTAGTAAAAAAAATATATATAATAAGAAATGCCATAAATCTTTCCCCTATTTTGTAGATGCTATAACTTTTGCGCAAACCAATCAAAATATGCTTATTGCGATTTTATTACCAAAAATATGTAGAAGAATACATATTGGCCTAAACTGAGGGGAAAAAAAAGCTTTTTAAAAAAAAAATTTAGGTTATTTATTAAAAAAGTACAAAATATTGTGTTTTTTTCAAATTTGGCGCTCTTATTTTGTTTATAGCGCAAAAAATAAAAACCACAAAGATGATAAAATACCACCAAAAGAAAGCTCTATTTGTGGAAAAAAAAGGACTTCAATTTTGTTTAGGTACAACATCGCACGGCCACGCAATTGTCAGATAAAGCGATGCAGTGCCATATCACAAAAAATGGCCTGGTCATTAAGCAGCCAAATCTTCCAGGGCTGAAGTGGTTAATATGCAGCAAGCATTCATTCATATGTACCTCAATCTTCTTCCTAGTACTCTGTTCCTTGCCCTTTTGTTTTTCTTTTATGTTATGACATACTGTACACTGTGACCATCTACAGGCAAATCATTCTACCTGATGCTGTTTGTTCAATGTGAAACCACGCACCGCTAAATACAAGGGAAACTAATTGTGTTCTACTGAAAGCTGAATATTTACATGGCTTAATCTATACCCATTTATTTTAGCTCTTTATTTTATTTTAGCTCTTTCAGAAATGCTGAACCACTGAAATATTTTGGCAGGGCAATGAAATCATCACATTTTTAAATTTGATAATGAATTATTTGTTGACAAATTATGCCCAATCACGTTTATAAAGTAACAATTGTATTTCAAAGTATTTTTTAATAATGTAGAAAACAAAAACACAGCATCTCCTAAGAAATGCTTTAACATTCACAAACTCAGTATTTTGTAGACAATACTTTCCACAATTTACATTATATCAAGAGGCAGGATGCTAATATCCTTAACATGAATAATGAATTATTCAACAGTTCTCCAAATAGGAGGAAACAAGACAGATACAGTATTTGCGAATAATAAAGTTGTCCGTTTTCAGCCCTGCCTGCTGCCTTACGGTATTTTGTAAATGGCTAGAATCTAGCTTTAAATTCTCTAATTTAAGTTTTTATTTTTTTAAGGAAGACATGTTCATATATGGATATAAACTTTTAAAAATAGAAGGTCGTTTTGATCTGAATCTCCGATGTTTAAAGGGTTTCAAGAGTGTGAAGTTTTTATGTTTGACTCCCTACATAGCAATGCAATTGGAGATGTCTGGTAATACACTGTATGTGACCAAGAAAACAGCAGGACTCCTATCTCACTACATAATGAATTCTGGCAATTGGGCTGTTTTACATTTCCATTGCAGCACTCTGTTTTCTCATCTCCATCATCATTAGTTGGCTCATGAGGAGTTGAAGATAAAATTATTGCTAAGAATCATATGGTATTTGAAAACAAATGTTAGATTTTAGGTTCAGTGTTGATTTTGTAACTTTAGATTTCAAAACATGATTGTCATTTTATGTTTTTATATACACATAATGTCATAGTACATTTGGTACAATAGTATGAATATAGAGGAACTTTAGTGAGTAGTAGGTTGTATTTAGCACATTTTTTAAACTGCTTTTTGTGCTGAAATTTTACATGCAAGACATGTTTTACTAATTTGTGGAGGCAGAAAGAAGACAAGAAATGTAACTGTGATTATTAAGTTAATGTGCTAGTTATAAATATATAAAAATGATGTAGCACAAAATATCATCCTCGTTATATGATCATTTCCAGTATCAAAAATCTGTGCAATCTTCCATGTTCTTCCTCTACTTCTTATTCTTTAACTTAGTGCAATATATGTGCTCACCTCCCTCAGTGGACCTCAATTTTCATCAAGGTCATAAACGCATATGTCCTAAAGACCACATGGACTGCACTCTTCGTGTCTTCACCTCCTCTACCTCTCGCAATCCCTCTCTAATGAGTATGGATACATGCGAAAAAATAAAAAATCTAGTGCTCTCTGTATTAGGGAGGTGATGGAAAACCAGTTGAATTACACACACATTATATCGTTAAACAGCAACCACTCTATTAATTCCTCATATCGTATATGTAACAATTCGGTGCCTGCTGGCTGCTCACCTTGTTAAGTTAAAAGGGCACCCACAGTGCTATATTATGTGCATACTCTGATCTCATCCATGAAAAACAGTCTGTTTAAACATCAGAAACATGTGCATCTTAGACCTACTGAGGAAGCCCGTTGGGGCGTAACTTGTATAGGGGCAGAGCCACACCGCAGGAGCCGTAAGATGCACATGTTCCTAATGTTTAATTAAGAACTGACTGTTTTTCATAGATGAGATCTGTGTATGTGCATAATATAGCACTGTCTTTTCATTTTCAATGTTTTTTATTCAGAATTTTAAAAGTATACAAAACCAGCAATAGCCGTTATGACAATAAACAGTCGGTGGCTGTAAACCAGGGTATAGATCTTTGCGACAGTTAAGAGTACACACTGGGGGTTATTTACAAAAGGCAAATCCACTTTGCACTACAAGTGCACTTGGAAGTGCACTTGGAAGTTCAGTCGCTGTAAATCTGAGGGGTAGATCTGAAATGAGGGGAAGCTCTGCTGATATTATCATCCAATCATGTGCAAGCTAAAATGCTGTTTTTTACTTTCCTTGAATGTCCCCCTCTGATTTACAGCGACTGCACTTCCAAGTGCACTTGCAGTGCACTTGTTGTGCAAAGTGGATTTGCCTTTCGTAAATAACCCCCACTGTCATCAAACATACTACATCGCCATCCATGTTATGAACTTATAAAACCTGATAAAGAGTGGATACTCTTTTAATGTGAGTGGAATATTTGAAATATTTTAATAAAGTGTTTTTTTAGCTGAGTACACTATTGGTCCCATTTCTGTTTGTGGCTTGATATAAGGGTGCTGAGGAAGAAATAAGGAAAGACAGAGGGGTGAAAGAGATTTAGACATGGATGGAATAAAATAAGCTCATATGACTTTTTTTTTTTTTATCAAATCATCTTTTTATTCATTTTAAATACATACACAAAAAAAAAAAAAAAAAAAAAGGACAAACATACAACCCCAGTCCATATTAAGAGGGAAAAAAAAAAAAGCTGATATGACCTTGATATTATTATTGAGGTCCACTTAAGGAGTTGAGCAGCCAGCACGCACAGCATCTCTTACATATGCGATATGATGAATTTATATAGTAGTTGATGTTTAAAGGATAACTAAACCTTTGTTTTTTTAAACAAACATGTCATACTTACCTCCTCTGTGCAGTTGGTTTTGCACAGAGTGGCCCCCATCCTCCTCTTCTGGGGTCCTCTTCTCGAGTGTCCCGTTGGAGAAGCGCTCTCCCTCGGGGCACTCTGCGGGCGCGCTCCCGCATCCTGATGCTGCGTCTCTTGACACAGACAGCAGGACTCACCCCCGCCCCCCATGTCATTGGATGTGATTGACAGAAGCGGGAGCCAATGGCTGTGCTACTATAAATCTATCCAATCAGGACCTGAGACACCAGCTGGAGCCGATTCTTAGCGCTGGAAAGACTGGCTCAGGTTGGGGGGTGCTACATCAAAGAAGTTTTTTTTACCTTAATACATGTGCATTAAGGTGAAAAGCCACAAGGGTTTACAACCCCTTTAATGATATAATGTGTGTGAAATTTAGCAGATTTTCCATCACCTTCCTTATACAGTACAGAGAGCACTAGATATTTTTTTTATTTTTTTTGCATGTATCCATACTTGTGAGAGGGCCATTGTGACAGGTGGAGGAGGAGAAGACACAAAGAGTGCGGTTAAAGCTTCCTTGTGGTCTTGAGGACACATGAGTTTATGAAGTTCACCGAGGGAGGTGAGCATATATTACATTAAGTTAAAGAATAAGAAGTAGATGCAGACCATGGAAGATTGCACATACACTATATTACCAAAAGTATTGGGACACCTGCCTGGACACAAACATGAACTTTAATGGCATTAATGTTTGACCATTCTTCTAGAAACACATTTATGAGGTCAGGCATCGATGATTGACAAGAAGGCCTGGCTCGCAGTCTCAGCTATAATTCATCCCAAAGGTGTTCTATCGGATTGAGGTCAGGACTCTGTGCAGGCCAGTCAAGTTCCTCCACCGCAAACTTTGTCTTTATAAGCCTTGCTTCGTGCACTGGTCCAAATAATTTTGTGGGGGGAGCATTATGGTTTGGAGCTGTTTTTCCAGGGGTTGAGCTTGGCCCTTTAGTTTTAGTGAAGGCGTCAGCATACCAAGACATTTTGGACGATTTCATGTTCCAAACTTTGTGGGAACAGTTTGGGTATGGCCTCTTCCTGTTCCAACATGACTACGCACCAGTGCACAAAGAAAGGTCTATAAAGACATGTATGAGTGAGTTTGGGGTGGAAGAACTTGATTGGTCATCACAGAGTGCTGACCTCAACCTGAAAGAACACCTCTGAGATGAATTAGAGCAGAGACTGCGAGCCAGGCCTTCTTGTCAATCATGGATGCCTGACCTCACAAATGTGCTTCTAGAAGAATGGTCAAACATTCCCATAGACACACTCCTAAACCATGTGGAAAGCCTTCCCAGAGGAGTTGAAGCTGCAAAGGGTGGGCCACCTCAATATTGAACCCTACAAACTTGAATGCCATTAAAGTTTATATGCGTGTGTAGGCAGGCATACCAATACTTTTGGTAATGTAGTGTATTTTTGATACTGGAAATAATCATAAAACAAGGAAGATTTGTGAACTATATTATGTTTGTTTTATTTTTCGCTACATTGTTTATGTATTTATAGTTTCACAGGGTCTGGTGATAAACACTCTTTGATGTTTAGCAGCAATTGTATTTATGAATTTTATTGTTTCATGTATTGGGTCACTTACATTTTTTGTCAAAGCTCTGATTGTATATAGTTATATAATGTGTTAGTTAGCCCAAAGTCTCTCTAATGGGCCCTTTAGGGGGATCGCCATCTCTACTACATTATGCATATATTAAAGATTTAATTAAATAGGACTGTCCTGTCACCAAATCCACAACATCAATTGCATTTAAAAAGCATTAATTTTATTACAAAGTAGTAAAGTATTACAAGTAGAAAAATAGAATATGCATCAATATATACAAACATGTAGGCCATACAAGGTGCCCAATAAACAGTAACACAAACTTCTGAACAACAATTCCTGTTTTTATAAAACTTGATCATACAGTATAGATAAATCACAGCATATGTCGTGGTGGAATTGTTCTCACTATATGCATTTCATGGAAATAGTCTACTTCCTCAGGAGAGTAATATGTAGTTGTGTATATATAGTGCACTTATAGAGAAAGTCCTATGGTTAAAAAGAGCTTCACATACCTGTAGTTACAGCAACTCAGTATATCCGAGAGCACATAATGTTACGGTGGTGCCAAAGAGGATACAGGGCAATAGGACTATGTAAAGTGCCCAATCAAAAGTAGAATCTGTAATACAGGACTTGAAGGCTAAGTTTACTTTTTTTTCTAAATTCCAGCTCCCCTTTGTACCAATATAGCATCAATGTACTTATTTTGCAAAAATAAAACAGATTTCCATTTATCCTACACAAACGTACCTCACTCTCTTAATGGATGTTTAAAAACCCTGCTCCATTACCTCTGCCTTACTTCCTGAACAGACTTTAGGTCATGGCACAGGAAGGAGTTGACCAGCTGAGGGTAGATGATGCAGCGTGTGTGCTAATGAGATCAGCTTGTGAACTCCTTCCTGTGTCATGACCTATAGTCTGTCCAGGGAGTAAAGCCGACGTACTCGAGCAGTGTTTTTAAACATCCCTGATAAAGGTAAGCCTGTGTACAATTAATTGAAAGCTGTTTTAGTTTTGCAAAAAAGTACATTAATGCTATATTGGTACATAGGGGAGTTAGAATTTAGAAAAACAAAAAGGTGATCAAAGGTGAACTTAGCCTTTAGGCTCCATGCACACTGGGCTTAAATAAAGTCTGTTCTCTCGGGAGTAACAAAAAGGCTCATATAGAGCATTTGTTGTATAAAGTTTAGACAAGTTTAGGAGAGTTTTACGTTTTTTCTGCCACCAAGCTCCAATCAGAAACGCGAAACAGAAGGGTTTTTTTTTTATGCCTCTAAAGGTTAAACTCAAAATATGCCTCTTAATGTCCTAATCTGCATGGACACATAGGATAACATTGAGCTGCTTCTACAGGCAGAACACAAAACTCCTGTAGAAGCAACGTGTGCATGGAGCCTTAATGAAAATCTCATGCCCATATGAGACCAGTTGTAGTGTATAACATTTTGAAGCCAAGGTTGTTGTCAGTGGAACTTAGTTGCCAGCTTTCCTTTGGGGCTGTTTCATTAACTCTGGTAACATATGCAATGTGCTGTATTACAAGATGTACATTGGTCCTCTTAGCATCTCTTCCACACTATTTGTATTTGTTTATTTTTAGTATATAAAATTATAAATTTAGTAAAATAGAGTCTTCAAAAATGTGATAAAACCATGGGTGCACTATGAGCTAAAAACAAAGCAAGACTTTTACTTTTACTAAACAAATGAAACTTTAGATATTATCAGCCAAAACCAAAAAATGTAATAATTAGAAATAGAATTTCTTGAAAATCTTTATTTTTTTTAATAACTTTATTTAGGTATACAACTACAAACCCAGCATATACTGTAACCATGTTAGATTCAGCTGGATTGTGTTTGATAAAGTCATCTACAAGCCAAACAGTTCAAGTATGTTTAGAAAGCATAATATTGAATGCGTAAAGTCATAAACATAGTTAAATGGGGTAACATCTAAAGTTTGCCTGGGTAATACAATAAAACATTGCTGGAAAGGTAAATATGGACAGATATATATTCTGGATAAGCCAACTCATTTAAATTACCTGTTAGGAAAAGAATAGAAAAAAAAAAGAACAAAACCAGATGATGTAAATTATAAAGTAGAGGAGGGGAAGACAGAAAAAAGGGGAAGGGGATAAGGCTGAGGGGAGAAGGGGGAGTGAAGAACAAACCATGAAAAAGAAGAAGGGTTGGAGAAGTCGAGAGAGGAGAAAAGTGCTGCTGAAATATCATATATAAGTCCCACTTTAATTTTATTTTCTCCATCCTCTGGAAATTAAGAGAGCAAGCCTTGTGTAAACTCCAAGGCACTGAGAACTCACTCTCTGCTCGTGTATGTTAGAGCTAGGCCAATCACCAAAGACCAGCAATGCCACTTAGATCACAAGGTTCTCCCATATTTGGGAATAACAGTAGAGTAATAGTTATTTTTTACTACCAGAGGTCAAAGGGAGTGGTGAGGGATTAAAGTGAAGGTAAAAATATGTTGCCGTATTGGGGGAAGTAAAGTGAACCTGTTACTTTACTCTGCATGGACAAACCATTTTACATAAATATATAACGGTACATACTTAGTACTGTTGTCAATGTGATTTCAAAGTATGAACAGTGGTGCAATTCATGGCTATGGGAAGAGTGCTGTACCTTTGTTGGTGTTCATCAAAGCAGGAAAGGGCACTACAAAAGCATCATCATTAAAATAATGAAAAAGATGAGGAGGATTTTAAGATACTCCCATTCCTGAAAACAGGCCTCAGACATGCAGTAACACAACAAAGGAATAAAACATTTCCACTTATTGAGACTTCAAGCAAAAAAAAAAATAATCAGAAAAGGGCTTTGTACCAGTACAGTGTTGTAAAAATGTGTATGCATGACCATTCATCTGATGTACAGTATTTACATTGGAAAACATCAGCTATTTCTTTTAACTTCTCTTTATCTTATTTTGATGTACTATTTAACCCTTTTGTGAGCAGAGTAATTAGGCATCAGATAGGTTGACAAAAAATATTGACCAGTTTGCCTATTCTTTTTTTTTTGTTAAGGACATATACAGCTTTTATTTGTTACAATGTTTTAACGAAAAACCCTACACCATTCTTCTTTATTAGAACTATCTGTACATAATTTAGGAAAACATTTGCACCAGTTTTTTGATAACATAACCATCATTGATGGCAAGTTCAGGTGGTTCTAGCTACCAACACTTTAAAAAATGGTTGCTATGGCTGCAACATGTTCTTAAAGAATTACTATCAGTGTGCAGATTAAGAAACTTATGATAATTAAGACCAGTGGTACACAAATACTCAGAGTAGGGCATGTCTGGGAAGCTGTCATATATGTGACAACTTTCTACACAGTGCTTTAATCCTGGCCCCATCCAGCTGTCAACTGTGAGATTCCATAGTTGAAAGATACATGTAAACAGAGGATCGAGGCATAGTGTTTATTACCAAAATGTGGGAAATGCCCATATTTGGATAATGACTTGAGTCACTTGGTGGGCAGAGCTTCATGGTGAACTGAGGTCTGTCTTAAATTTGATTGACAGTGCAGGTGAATAAGAATAAAAGCTGATATTGGACTGAAAATCAGCTATTGATCCAATCAATATTGTGCACCATCAATCAACAGGAAGGCAGACATTATGGGGAACTAATCTCTCAGGGGCACTGCCCACCCCTTCTACAACAACGCCTACAATAAACCTCAGCTATGCACCTGCCAGTGTGATGGCACAGTGGCTGGGCAGGGAATGAACTATTATGGACCCTCTGACCTTGTACTGAATAGTAACTATAGATCCACCCAATGCCATGCACCATCTATCAACAGCAAGGCAGACATGATCTGGAGCTAGCCTCTCAGTTTCCCATCAGGCTCTGCCCACTCCTACTATAGAACTCCCCAACCATGCACCTGTCAGTTTAATGGGAACAGTGGGTTAGGAGGTAGTGCACTATTATGGGCACTCTGACTTGGTGTCTCTGAGAGGTACATGACTCAAGCATAAGTACTGACACTTTTGATGGAATTCTAAAGGAGGAGATTCTAAAATGTTGCCATTTAAAACAAAAAGTCTATTCTGTAACTTATTTTATATCCTTAAAATAAGGAAACTGGTAGATTTTATGTTTAACTTTGGAAAGTTTTAAAACAATGTTTCCTAAGTGCCAATAGGGGATATATTTTCAGATATAAAAGAAGTGATATAGTTATGTTAATCAATATAAATAAAACCGACCAACCAAATAAATAGTCACAAGGTTTAGGTCCACAGCAAATCACTGATATTTGCAAGATTTTGAAAATTGCAAGCTTTTTTTCTGCTGAACACTTTGCAGGTTTATGACAAGAAATAAAGAACAAGCTATTGCAGTAATGCAATACATAGCCTTTGCCTGGCCAGCAAGAGCAGATAATTTAAAGATATGGATAACCGAGACCCTTTCTGTTTACAGCACCTATATTGTTAGTGTGTGTTGGAACTGTTACAGCATTTTTTATTGTTAGTATTCTGTTATTTTTTTAAATTTCAGCATAGGTGCATGTCCATTATGTAGTGACCATCAACTCTTATATTTTGTTTGACAATAGCTTGCTTTTTAGCCCTTCAAATGGCCAGAATTGAATAAGATTACCCCCAACAGACAGAATTTGGGTTTACCAAAACGTTCACAAACTACAAACACTGGGCAATATTTGAACAAAAACTGTTCACCGACCAAACTCATACAGGTTTGCTAATTCCTTTAAATCAGGTGGTCAGTTACCTTCTCAATCTACACTCGTCTTGTAAGCATCTTCACTGGCAGCACATGTGCAATGCATTGGATCCTTACTCTCACTCTCACTTTCTCTGTCAGAGTCTTGCTGTTCAGGCAAAGGCTGATAAAAAATAAATTGACGTTTGTACACTAGTTACCATTCATTAAAATTTTTCTACAGCATGACCAGCTAGTTCTGGGAGGCCGTCATATGACTGCCTCCTGTGATTGTGCCCACCGTGTGCCTACACTGATCACTGTAATAATAGCACTGGTGATATTTCCCCCCAGTGTCAGTTAGTGTCAGATTGCCCGCTGCACCATCGCAGTCCCGTTATAAGTCACTGATCACCACCATTACTAGTATAAAAAAAAATGACAGTATATATCTCATAGTTTGTAGATGCTATAACTTTCACACAAACCAATCAATATACACTTATTGGGATTTTTTTTTTTTTTTTTTTTACCAAAGAAATGTAGCAGAATACATTTTGGCCAAAAATTTGATACATTTTTTTATGGGTCATTTTTTATAGCATAAAGTTAAAATATATAATAAATAAATAAATAAAATACTGTCTTTTTTTTCTAAATTAAAAAACCAGGTGAGATCAAATACCACTAAAAGAAAGCTCTATTTTTGTGAAAAAAAAAAATATAAATGTGGGTAATTTGTTTGGGTACAGCATTGCATGACTGCTTAATTGTCAGTTAAAGAAGAAGTAAACCCTGATGGGTTTTACTTCCTCTTTTGCTCGCTGCTGCAGCCTGCAAATGAAAAGCATAATGGGCTAGTATGCATTGCATACTAGCCCATTATGTGCCACTTACCTGCAAAAGAATCCAGTGATGTCCCCTGTGTGGGCAGCATCCATCTTCTGGCCCTCTTCCTTCCGGGCCGCAGACTCCGGCTCTGTGATTTGCCGGAGTCGCGTGATGTCACTCCCGCGCATACGGCACAGGCTAGGGAAGAAATGTCACTTAGTTTCGTTTCTTCCCCGTGCATGCGCCGCTGGAATTTTTTGGCAGACTACAAGTGAAATATCTCCTAAATGGCGCACATTTAGGAGATATTTCCACTACCTATAGGTAAGCCTTATTCTAGGCTTACCTATAGGTAGAAGTAAAAAAAGTGGGTTTACAACCACTTTAAAGTAGCACAGTACTTAAAGGGGTTGTATAGGTTAGTTTTTTTTTTTTTTAAATAACAAACATGTCATACTTACCTCCACTGTCCAGTTCGTTTTGCACAGAGTGGTCCCAATCCTCGTCTTCTAGGGTCCCTCTGCAGCTGTCTCGGCTACTTCCTGCAAGAGCTAACCCCCCTCTCGGAAGTGCTCTCCCAAGGGGGTTAGCTTGCAGGCACGTTCCCGTGTGATACACTCGGCGGCCATAGCCGCGGAGTGTATCACTTGACCCCACCCCCCGGCGCGCTGCATCATTGATTTGATTGACAGCAGCGGGAGCCAATGGCTGTGCTGCTATCAATCATCCAATGAAGAGCCCACATGAGCTGGGGAAAGCAACGTGGGATCACGCCCACGGAGATTCGGGGTCAGGTAAGAAAAACGGGGGCTCGGGGGGGCCAGAGAGTGCAAGGTGTTTTTTTTCACCTTAATGCATCCTATGAAAAAACACAAAGCTTTACAACCCCTTTAATAGCCAAAAAAATCCTGAAACAGTTCCATAATTCACAGATTTTTAGGTATGTTCTCAAGGATATTATATTTTATCTCTTCAGAGCCTCTTCTTTTTTTTTTAAATCAACCTTTCCTGCATAGTAAAACATTTTCAATTACACAGCAGAATATGTAAAATTCAGATCCAGGACTGGCAGATGAAATGTGTTAGTGACATTTAACGTGAATGGGATAGTTGAAAAGGAAACATACTTCCATTTAGTAACATTTCTAGCCAGGGGCAACAGCTTTTGTGACACTTAATCATAAGTTTTCTGTCTGTCATCCTTTCTTGATATACATATTGCCTGTGTAACCTATTGTATTTTTAAAAGTGACGTTATTACAAAATTTTAAACCTTAACTCCAGGCAAAAAGCGAAATAAGTGAGTGTACTTATTTTAAACCACTGTAGTTAAGCATTTCAACTTGGTCATCAACCTGCTGATTAGACATTGAAGAAACATCAGCACGCTGAGGTTACCATATTTTTCATTTGATGATGCACTGGCAAGGATCAAACTCTATGGCAGAAGACTTTGTTGTTCCCTACTCCTTTATTTTCCCTGTCTTTCAGGTAGATGTTTTTGTTTATTTTATTGATAGATGTTTGCCTATGGGCTACTCACTTGTGTGTTCTTATTTTTAATATTTTTCACGTGTTTTTTAACGAGTTGTTATTTAAGAATTTGCTGTTGATTTTGTGGATAATTCTCTGCATGATTTTTTGTTTATTGGCTCTTTTGGTTCCCTCCTCTGTGGCTTGCTATTACACTTGTTTTGTTGCATATGCAAAGTTTTTGGGGTGCCTTTAGTAAAATAATCTCTCCTACAGTTTGTTTGGAACTTCTGTACATTTGTGCAGATACTTGTTTCATTTAATGTAGATGGCTAAAGTAGTTGTGAACCTTAGGCCCCTTTCACACTGAGGCGCTTTGCAGGCGCTAAAGTTCTAAAAATAGCACCTGCAAAGCGCCTTCAAGTAGCCGTTGCTGTGTCTCCAGTGTGAAAGCCCGAGGGCTTTCACACTGGAGCGGTGCGCTTGCAAAAATGTCCTGCAAGCCGCATCTTTGGTGCGCTGTAGGAGCGGTGTATTTACTGCTCCTAAAGTGCCCCTCCCATTAAAAACAATGGGGCAGGGCTCCGAACCCGCCCGCAAAGCGCCACTGGAGCGGCGCTTTGCGGTCGGTATTATCCCTTTTTCGGCCGCTCGCGGGGGTAAAACCACCCCGCTAGCGGCCGAAATGCGCCGCTAAAATGACGGTAAAGCGGCGCTAAATATAGCGCCGCTTTACCGCCAGCGCACCCAGAGCCTCGGTGTGAAAGTAGCCTTTTAAGCTGGCCATATATGGTGCAATTTTATTTCCTGCAACCACAGGTTGCTGTGCACTGACTACAGAATATACAGACACATTGGGGGTTATTTATGAAAGGCAAATCCACTTTGCACTACAAGTGCACTGCAAGTGCACTTGGAAGTGCAGTTGCTGTAGATCTGAGGAGGGACATGCAAGGAAAATGTAAAACAGCATTTTAGCTTGCACATGATTGGATGATAAAATCAGCAGAGCTTCCCCTCGTTTCAGATCTACCCCTCAGATTTACAGCGACTGCACTTCCAAGTGCACTTGCAGTGCACTTGTAGTGCAAAGTGGATTTGCCTTTCGTAAATAACCCCCATTGGCTCTTGCATAGTGGTGTTTATTTACAAAATCTGGAGACCGCAAAATCAGGCTTAGGTCTGCATATAAACCAATCAGCTTCCAGGTTTTCTTGTCAAAGCTTAATTAAACACGCTGAGATTAGAAGTTGATTGGTTTCTCTGCAGAAGTGAGCCTGATTTTGCACTCTACAGCTTTAGTAAATAAACCCCAAATGTGCCTATCTTCAATGGGATGACACATGATATAAAATTACCATGTTAGCATGGATCAGCTGCCATGCCACTGTGGTCAGTTTACTTGTATGAGGAGCGGCACAGGTAGGATCACCTATGTAAAATAGAACATTGACAGGCAGAAAAAAGAGGCTGACATGAAAAATTGACATGTAATGAAACTAAAGAGCCAGTGCAAGGCTTTTTTTTTTTTTTTATTAGGTTTACAAGCAACTAAAGCTTGAACATCTCAAGGTCAAAAGATCCTTTTTCTTGTGAATGAAAAAATGTTATTGAAAAATTTGCAATTTTTAGCCATTGTAATGTAATGCTGTTTCTCTAGATGTTTATTCTTTGCTTCTTCTGGTTTGAAATCACCCTTTTTTCAAATATTATATTAACCAAAGCTATTAAGGAGGATTTATCAATATGGGCCCAATTTTTAAATGACCTTCTTGGTTGGTCAATGTGACAAGAGGATTTAATTTTAGACAAAGACTTGGAATTACTTACTAATTCAGGTGCTACGGTTTTGTAGCAAGACGGCATACACATTGGTACTGAGGTCAGTTACCTTTCTCTTGGATCACAAGATATATAACCAGGAAAATTGTTCTCTTGGAATTATTTCCAGTGACTGTAGCTCCTGTTTTATTTTTTGGGGAGCCTAAATTTAGCAGGTACTCGCTACAGCTTCTTCTCTGACCCCGACCACCTAAGTGATCGGAGTAGAGGTTTACCCCCCCCCCTCCGCAACCTTCTGGGAGATGTCACAGGTCCCACAAGGCTGCAGGTCCATTCAGAATGAGCAGCGCAATTCGTGCATGTGCAATAGAAAGGCAGCACCGGGAACCCGAAAATTGGTGAAGAACTGGCACGGGTGAAGATGCAGCTGAATCCTTGGACAGGTAAGTGTCCTTTTTTTTAAGTTAGCAACTACAGCATTTGTAGCTGCTAAATGTATTTTTTTTTCTTTTTAAAGCCTGAAGATTCTCTTTAAGTTGATGTGATAGTTAGTCCATTTATATCTGAAATGCAATATATAGATCAAGGCAATATATGTAACTGGAAAATAAAAGAATTTAGCTGACACTTATGCCGCGTTCACACGGTCAGAATTTCCGATGGACACAGTCCGATGGGAGCTTTTCATCGGATTTTCCGACCATGTGTATGCCCATCGGTCTTTTTCTGTCGGAATTTCCGACGGACTTTGGATTGAGAACCTGTTCTTAATTTTTCAGACGGAAAACCTTTCTATCGGATTTTCCGATCGTGTGTATGCAATTCCGACGCATGCTCGGAAACAATTTGACGCATGCTTGGAAGCATTAAACTTCCCTTTTATAGTGCTGTCGAACGTGTTGTATGCCACGGTGTTATTGACCGTTGGAATTTGGTGTGACCATTTATAGGCAAGATAGTTTGAGAGAAATTCCATCGGAATTCCGATGGGAAAACCATCAGAGCTTTTTCCGACGAGAATTCCGACCGTGTGTACGCGGCATTAGTGTTGATTTAAGAAGGATCAGTTCAAAGTGTTGTTGCTGGATATGGATCAAAAGGGTCTTTTATGTTTAGATTATTTGTGGGACTTGATCTGAACTTAATTCCTTTTTCTCTGTATACCTAACACAAGTGATGGGGTTTCGGTTTCATAGCTCAATTGGCTCTTCTTTAAGAAATAATTCAGTTTTGAAGAAACATCTGAGCATCTGATCTTCACTTTTTTATGTTGGTTAATTCAGTTTATTTATTCATATAGCCACTTAGTTTAAGTTTTAGCTGGTGTTTCTTTCGTTTCGAATATGTAGGGACATGTCTTTACACTTATTTTTCCATACATCAAGTTCTAAAGGGCTATAAAAATACCATTTTATTTATAACTGTTGGACAATTAACATTTACAATTTACACCAGCTTTGCTCTATAACGTCTGCTATTTGCTTGAATATATATAAATCTGTTTTGTTTAATATAGCCTTTTCTTTAGCCTTTTCCTCTTTCTTTTTTTTTTTTTTTTTGTTGCAGTGCTTAGAATATCTGAATTAGTTCCTAGCTATAAGTCGAGTGGGTCAGGTATTATGTGGCAAGATTTTGATTATGATACAAGATCCTTCATGAAAAGATGGCTTACCTTTTCCCCTGTAAGTTAAAATGTGATTCATTTGATAAGGGCTGATTGACTGAATGGCATTTTTTGGTCATCTTATAATTTTGACTGTGTTAGTGGTTAGTAAGGTTCTAACCCTTAGACTAATCATTACGTGCAATTTCCCTCTCTATGGTGATGATCACAAATTGCAATTAATTTCAGTTCTTCACAAATACCTTCAATCCATGAGCCTTGGCTCAATGAAACTCACATTACATTCCTCCTGCATAGGGGCCAGAACTGAGGCTTCAAGATTGGGATCGGATTACTCCATAATTAAAAAAAAAAAAAATGGTAGATGGGACTCTCACTTGTATATCCACTTTAACCTTTCTATTTTAGGTACCAGGCCAGTGGTATGGATTGTTGGACACTTGCTCATATTTTTGGGCTCATTAAAGAGGAGAACTTGAATTTTGATCCTGACAAATATAATTTGTTTTGGAAAGGATTTAAAGGTTTGTGTTTGGAAGAATATATTACATTTGGCCAGCAACTGATATTTTGTTCATACATCTTGGCTGCAATGACATTGAGTGAACCAAAACATTGGATTTATTTTATAAAAATAAAAGAGGTTGCACCCATTTTAAAATGTTTTCCCCTAAGGCAACTTCAGTTTTCTAGAAAGAGTTCTTGCATGGCTTCACTGTTGTCAAACAAAACTAAACAGAAAAGAATTACAAACCTTTTAATAGGACCAATATCCAAATGTATTCCTTCCATATCTGGTGTTTTATTTAATTACACAAGTTAGAAGGGGTTCTTCCAGGTTTTTATTGTCAAGATGGCATACCTTTGGTGAGATACTGACCTTGACATATTTAGTTTGGGATTGCAAACATCCATTAAATTGGTCATGGTGGTGCCAGGCTTGTAGATACATTGCTTGGTAGGTTTGATGTTCCAATTTGTAGCTTGAGTCTAAATGAATAAGCTATTAGTAATTGTATTTAAAATATAACTATTAAGTATTAGACATGTGCATTTGTTTTCGTCTGAATGCATTTTTGTCCGAATTTCGGGTATTTTCGTTATCGTTTTAACAAACGATAACGAATGTGCAGAATCCGAAAACTGAAAGATCTGACATAAACAAATCCTTTTTTTCATTTTCGTTGTGACAACAGTTCGATATAGATAGGAGATTCGACATAACGCTGACAATAGTGATCTGTGTCCATCGAACCTGTGGTCGAATGTGCCTAACCTTAGCTCTATTAGTTTAACCTCCTTAGCGGTATTCCTGAGTCTGGCTCGGGTTGAGTTTTTTTCTGCCAGGAGCGGTAACCCCAAGCCAGACTCGGGCTTGCGTTGCAGGATACAGGGGGAAGTTACTTACCTTTTCCCCTGGATCCTGCGATGTCTCCCCGCTGTGTGAGCGAGCCGTCCGCTCGCTCGATTGACACAGTGCCCGAGTGCCGCCGATCTCTGTTCCCTGCGACGTTCCGATGCACGGGAGCGGAGATCGGCGCCAAATTCAAAAAAGTTTAAAAACACACAACACATACAGTACTGTAATCTTACAGATTACAGTACTGTATACAAAAAATACACATCCCCTTTGTCCCTAGTGGTCTGCCCAGTGTCCTGCATGTAATTTTATATAATAAAAATATATTTTTTTCTGCCTGGAAACTGGAGATTGTCCATAGCAACCAAAAAGTGTCCCTTAATGTCAAAAGTGGTTTTAGACCAGCTAGAAAACACTGATAAAAAATTAGAATCACAATTTATCATTAAACAATAAATTTAATGACAGCGACTATTCTGCAACTGAGCAAATTTCAGTGTTTTTGATTTGATTACATTATTGAATAATTTTTTATATTTTTTTTTATATTATAATTTATGATTTTGTGTTTCAAACTTTATCATACCCGGGATGTATACTAGACTCTGGTTCGGACAGATTTAAGTGAGTTATTCATAAGAATTGCATGCCTACAATATAAAAACGCCAAATTTCCATGCAAAATAATTGTACCGCTTACAGCACTAAATTCCAGACAGAATCATACCGCCAGGGAGGTAAAGATTATTCTACATAGAGAGAAAAGATTTGACATAGAGAGAAAAGATTAGACATTATAGAGACAATAGCAAAAAAGTTTGAATGTGAATGAATGATTTGTATAGCACTGCAATTGCGAACTGAATCGCCTCAAGGCGAATGTGTCTAACCTAACTCTATTAGTCCAAGATTATTCGACACAGAGAGAAAAGATTTGACATAAAGATTCGATGAAGCAGTCGGCGCAAGCGGACATTCATGGTCAAATGCTCTGCCCATAGGCTATAGAAGAATTCTAATGTTGGTTGACTAGTAATAATAATTAATAAATATAATTATTACTAGTGTCATACAACATTAGAATTCTAATGTTGGTTGACTAGTAATAAAAATTAAAAAAATATAATTATTACTAGTGTCATACAACATTAGAATTCTACTATAGCTTGTATGGGGAACATTCGACCGGAAATGTACGATTGCGGCGTCGTACAGTTTAGCTGCTCCGTCGAATCTTCTTAGAACATTCGACAGACACCATAAGCCTTTAATGACAGATTCAACCTTAATTATTTCGGATTTTCGGATGAATGCATTTTTTAACGAAACTAAATAAATAAAACGAATTTCGGGAGTAACTAAATAAATTTATTTTTCAGACGAAAACGAGTGCACATGTCTATTAAGTACAGTAGGTGCCAGCGATATTGTGTCAATCTCGCCGCTTTTATCAGTGAGATTGACACCCTGCGAGCCCCGTTGCGGGATCCAGTGCCAAGCCGGCCCGCATCGGTAAAGGAAAAATGTTTATTTTCCTTTCCCGATAAGCGACAAGCATCGCTGACATTGAGGCCGGGTTAACACTGGTGCAGGAATCCGAATTGGATTCCCGCCAATACCAGGCACTGTATTTGGTATGAATCTTAAGGGAGAACTCCACGCCAAATTTTTTAATAAAAAACTGGCATGGGTTCCCCCTCCGGAGGTATACCAGGCCCTTAGGTCTGGTAGGGATTTTAAGGGGAACCTCCTACGCCGAAAAAACGTCTCATGTCACATGGTGACCCCACCCCTTATGATGTCACAGTCCCATCATCCCCGGGAATGTGACATCATACGGGGGCGGGCTCACCATGTGACATGAGCCAGTGACCCCGCCCCTTGTCCCTATATAACTGGCCGTGCAACACGTCTCTGCCATTACGGCCAGAGAGAGTGTCGTGTCAACATCGAAAGGAAGAAGAAGAAGAAGAAGACCGGGCCAACGCTATTAAAAGAGTTATAAGAGCTATAAGAATATAGCAGAGGCCCGGCAAGAAGAACTGACAGGGCAATAGGAGTAACTTAACCAAAGAAGGCAACCAACCGATATAGTGCAGTGCAGAAATAAGATGGTATTAACTGCCCTGACACCTATTGTACTCATAGAATTTATGCTAACATCTTTGTAAGTCAGATATTTTCCTGGCTACCATCCATTCGAAAAAATCTTCCACAAGCTATAAAAACAAGGACAATAGAAGGGTATTTGAGGCTGCATTCACACCTGAGCGTTTTAAAGTTTTACCGCAATTTTGCCGCCTTTTTTCTCGCAATTTTGTTCAGGTCACCAATGTAAAAGGCAGAAAAATGCCTGTAATCTGCCCCAAAGAAGATCATGTTCTTTTTTTTTGAGCTTAGGGTGTTTTTCAGGTGTTTTGCTTTAGGTGACAAAATTACCATCAATAAATACTTATTGTATGGTTCTTTATCATCCTTAAGTATGTAAACAATGTACCATTTGAGATGCCTAATTAAATAAACAGGCTATTCACCAAATACCAAAGTGACCTTGCATAAAATTAACATAGCGAAGAGCCATTAGGTCATTACCTATCCTTCTGTTAAGTAGAATATAGTTGACTTGCATGTCTTGATACAGAGAAAAGAATGTGTGTGATATATATATATATATATATATATATATATATATATATATATATATATATATCTGAAGAAAATACACTTTGTTACAATGCAAAGTAGTAAGTGTACAGCTTGTATAACAGTGTAAATTTGATGTCCCCTCAAAATAACTCAACATACAGTCATTAACGTCTAAACCGCTGGCAACAAAAGTGAGTATACCCCTAAGTGAAAATGCCCAAATTGGGCCCAATTAGCCATTTTGCCTTCCAGTGTTTTGTGATTTATTAGTGTTACATGATCTCAAGTGAGAATGGGTAGCAGGTGTATTAAATGTGGTGTTATCACTTTTACTCTCTCATGCTGGTCACTGGAAGTTCAACATGGCACCTCATGGCAAAGAACTCTCTGAGGATCTGAAAAAAATAATTGTTGCTCTAGATAAAGATAACCTAGAGGGGCGTGGCTTGGCGAGCAACGGGAATGGATGCACATTGAGAGATCACCAGCACACACACAGCCTTTCCCTGCCTAACACTTGACCTACCGCTCTCAGATGCCAAACGGCTCTATACCACCTGGCACTCTTGCCAGAGACGAGGATCTGCAACTCATCCAGCCAGAAACATTACAGACCTGTTTAAAACTAAACCAGAGGCCTGCTGCAGCTTGTGGAGCTACAGTTCATTGGGGGAACCATGCCTGCCAGCATGTACTGTGACATACTGAAGCAGAGCATGATCCTATCCCTTCGGAGACACACCTCCAAGAAGAACACTGCCTTGATAAAGAAGCTGAGGGTAAAGGTGATGGACTGGCCAAGCATGTCTCCAGACCTAAACCCTATTGAGCTTGTGTGGGGCATCCTCAATTAGAAGGTGAAGGAGCGCAAGGTCTCTAACATCCACCAGCTCCATGATGTCCTCAGTGGAGTGGCCACCTGTAAAGCTCTGGTGAACTCCATGCCCAAGAGGGTTAAGGCAGTGCTAGAAAATAATAGTGGCCACACAAAATATTGACACTTTGGACCCAATTGGGAATATTTTTACTTAGGGGTGTACTCACTTTTGTTGCCAGTGCTTTAGCCATTAATGGCTGTGTGTTGAGTTATTTTGAGGAGACAGCAAATTTACACTGTTATACAAGCTGTGCACTCACAACATTACATTGTAGCAAAGTGTCATTTCTTCAGAGATGTCACATGAAAAGATATAATAAAATATTTACAAAAATGTGAGGGGTGTACTCACTTTTGTGAGAAACTGTACATATCATACACAAAGAAAGGACCACTCTACTGTAGTTAAATGTTTCTTCTTGTATTATTTGCCCAAAAAATGTAGACTTAATAAAAAGAAAGGGCATTTAATGTAATTGTTTTCTTATTGGGGAAGTGTCAGGATGATAATTTCATACATGTTTAAATATTCCAAGAGTGTATTAATGCTTTTTAGTGACAATGTAAGTAAATATCATCTTGGGCTTTAATTTCTGCTGTGCTTTTAGTTTGTGAGCTAAAGGATTTAAAGTTTAATATTCATCTCTCATCTATTATTAAAATCTTTTGGTGATAACTATCATAAGCTTGTTTGCCTGAGGTGTTTTTTGTTTGTTTTTTTTGTTTGTATTATTTAATTTTTATGATATACATTTTTCAATTATAGTCAGATCTGAAGTGACTATGCATAATTCTCATATCATATAAACTACTCCTCCACAATGAAAACCATACCATTAAAACTGTACTAACACCCCCCCCCCCCCCCCAACCCTTTATCCCTTTATTTGATATTATATTACTGTTTTATAGGATATCAGTTAATTAAAACGTCATCATTTGTTTAAAAAATACAACCATACATCTGAAAACAGTCTTAACCCCTTCATACCGACCGTAAACAAATATGCGGCCCCACTGGACTGGGCTTTTTTTCCATGGAGCTGCATATTTGCGTATCTCCCTTTGTACACAAGAAAGATATGCCCATGGGACTTTAACCACTTGCCTACCAGGCACGAACACCCCCTTCCTGCCCAAGCCATTTTTCAGCGCTGTCGCACTTTGAATGACAATTGCACAGTCATGCTACACTGTACCCCCCCCCCCCCAAAAAAAAAAGACCAAAAATTTGGGGAAAAAAAAACGTTTTTTTTTTTTTACTTTTTTATGTCAGTAAATTTTGTAACTAAGTAATTTTTCACCTTCACTGATGTGTGCTGATGAGGCGGCACTGATAGGCTGAACTGGTGGGCATTGATGAGGTGGCACTTATGGGCACTGATGAGGCGGCACTGATAAGGAGGCACTAATATGCCGCACATATGGGCACTGATAGGTGGCACTGATATGTGGCACTGATGAGCACTGTTAGGCGGCACTGATGGGCACTGTTAGGTGGCACTGATGGGCACTGTTAGGTGGCACTGGTGGGCACTGATAGGCGGGAGTGGCGGGCAATGATAGGCAGCAATGGTGGGCACAGATAGGCGGCATGGATAGGCAGTACAGATGGGTGCTGATGGGCATTGATGGGTGGTACTGATGGGTGACACTGATGGCCATTGGTAGACAGCAGTGATGGGCATTGATGGGCAGCACTGATAGGAGGCATTACTTGCCAGCACTGACTGGGATGGCTAATAGGCACTGATTTGTGGCACTTGTGGGCAGTGTGGGCTCTGATCACTGGCATTGGGGGGCACTGTATGCTGGCATTTGTGGGTATTGTATGCTGGTATTGGTGGGCCCTCCAATTTTTACACTTTATTTATATACTGTAATCAGGGCACTGATGATCAGTGCACTGATTACTTCCCTAGCTGCCCCCTGTGAGGAGATGCTGCTGATCGGCTCTCCTCTCCTCACACTCTGTCAGTGTGAGGCGAGGAGCGCCGATTACCGGAACTTCCCTGTTTACATGTGACCGGCTATGACTGGACACAGCTGATCACATGGTTAAAGAGCCGCTGACACGGCTCTTTACACAGATCAGCGTCACACTGTGTCCTAGCAACACTGTGCAACCACGATCACCGCGCTGCGTGCCCCCGCGGGAGCGGCGGCTCTGTGCCACCGTCATATGACGACGGCCCAGAACAAGAGTTGCACCGCCCCACTGTCATTTGGCAGCAAGCAGTTAAAGAGTGGTGCTAGATAAAATCATACATCAAAATTAGGGATGAGCTTTATGTTTCAGTCAAACACATGTTCGACTCGAACATTGGCTGTTCAACAGTCCGTCGAACAGCGAAAAAATGTTGGGTGTTCGTGGCAAATTCGAAAGCCGTGGAACACCCTTTAAAAGTCTATGGGGGAAATCAAAAGTGCTCATTTTAAAGGCTTATATGCATGGTATTGTCATAAAAAGTGTATGGGGACCTGGGTCCTGCCCCAGAAGACATGTATCAATGCAAAAAAAAGTTTAAAAAACGTCTGTTTTTTTCGGGAGCAGTTATTTTAATAATGCTTAAAGTGAAACAATAAAAGTGTAATAATCCTTTAAATTTTGTACCTGGGGGGTGTCTATAGTATGCCTGTAAAGGAGCGCATGTTTCCCATGTTTAGAACAGTCTGACAGCAAAATTACATTTCTAAAGGAAAAAAACGAATTTAAAACTACTCGCAGCTACAATGAATTGTCGGGTCCGACAATACACCAAACAGTGCATTGATAAAAACGGCATGGGGTTTTCCCCACAGGGGAACCCCCGAACCAAAATTTTAAAATAAAATGTGTGGGGGTCCCCTAAATTCCCTTCAGGTCTGGTATGGATATTAAGGGGAACCCCGCTCTAAAATAAAAAAAATGGCGTGGGGGTCCCCCTCAAAATCCATACCATACCCTTCAGGTCTGGTATGTATTTTAAGGGGTACCCCACACCAAAATGTAAAAAAAATAGTGTGTGGTCCCCCCAAAAATCCATACCAGACCCTTATCAGAGCACGCAACCTGGCAGGCCGCAGGAAAAGAGGGGGGAGACAAGAGAGCGCCCCCCCTCCTTAACTGTACCGGGCCACATGCCCTCAACATTGGGAGGGTGCTTTGAGGTAGCCCCTCAAAGCACCTTGTTCCCATGTTGATGGGGAGAAGAGCCTCATCCCCACAACCCTTGCCGGGTGGTTGTGGGGGTCTGCGGGTGGGGAGCTTATCGGAATCTGGAAGCCTGCTTTAACAAGGGGACCCCCAGATCCCACTCCTCCGTGTGAATTGGTAATGGGGTACAAATGTACCCCTACCATTTCACAAAAAAAAGTGACAAAAAGATTAAAAAACACAAGAGGCAGTTTTTGACAAGTCCTTTATTCATTTCTTCTTCCATCTTCTGGTTTTCCTTCAGTGTTCTACTTGTTCCTCCAACTTCTTCTTCTCCATCTTCTTCTTCATCTTCTTCTTCCCCCGCTCTTCTCGTCCTGCATCTTGCTCCGCCTTCTTCTCAGCTCTGCCCGCACGATCCACCTCAGTGGGAGTCTTCAGCCGCGTGACCCCGCCCTCCTCTGACTCGCGGGGACTTCCCTATGGCTTTCCCCGTGCTGTCAGAGGGGGGCATGGTCACCCTTTTACGTAAACGGTGATCTGGCCAGTAATTTTCTTTATCCCAAAAGCAAAACAACTATTGCTGTAACTGCTTGTAAAGTGTTAGCTGGAGTTTGACTTTAATGTGTTAGTGTATCTAAATCTGATTGTGCATCTAACACTGCCCTCCCTCCAGATTGACAATGCCGCTGTCCGAAGCTGTCTCTGTGCTTCTTCATCCTGAGTGTAGACACTGTAATACAGGAGGTGTGCTACTGGCCAGATTACCAGGGGGAAAAAGAAAAAAAAAGCCTTAAATACAGAAAATGATCTAATGATTGGTAAGCTGTAATGTATAAATGTTTTTGTTTTGGGTTTAATACCACCTAATACAATGCATTTTCACTAGGCCACATTTTGAACAGGGGGCTCCAGTTAGCGTATTTTTTTTCACTGAATAAAGACAGCAAAATATTGTAATGACTCATGTGCATGTGCATAATTTACAGTATAAGTGCTTGTATTAGGCCGTATTTTAAAAAGGATAGACACCAGCAAACTTGTAACAAAAAATCTACATTATATTTATACTTATATTAAGCACTTTTTGTAAATACTAAAAACCTAGCTGAAAATATAAAACTAATATAAAATATGAATTATATAAAAAAAAAGAAAGAAAAGGGGGCAGGCAGCAGCTAAATAGCAACTGAAGTTGTTGCTGTTGAATACAAAAAGGTATAAAGTATCTCCCTGAATGCAAACACGGTAAGATCTTTTGCTAGCTATTCAAGTGTCCCCAACACATACTGACTGTAAATATCTGTCTCACTTTGTAAAGAATCCTCTACTATAATAATATAGGACTTTTTAGCTGCACTGTATAGGATGACAGAAGCACTGTGGGATCTAGCCATATCCACTCCAAGTGTCCCCAACACACACTGACTATAAACATAGACATTCTCAGCAGCATTGTATGGGATGGCAAAAACTATATCTTCCAGCACAAATTGATCCATTTATGCTAAAGGACTGTCGAACAAACAGTGAGTCAGTGATTCAATGTAAATATATCAGGTTTCAGCTTTCCCTGCACTGGCTCTGTGATCTATCACTATCTGCTTCAAGACTGTCCAATACACAGTAAATGTATCTGTAACTCAATGTAACTATAGTAATTTCAACAGTTAGCAGCAGCAACTATTTATCCTTACAAACACATTGGGATCTGTCCCTTTCTGCTCGAGGACTGTCCAATACATTGTTGTGTGTCTGTGACTCAAGGTAAATGCAGCAGTTTTCAGAAATCAGCAGCAGCAACTAGCTCTTACTTAAAGCGGGAGTCCCGCAATTTTTTTTTTAAAGTCAGCAGCTACAAATACTGCAGCTGCTGACTTTTAAAATAAGGAAACTTACCTGTCCCAGGGTCCAGCGATGTCGGCACCCGAGGCCGAACCGTCCCTCAGGCCTCAGATGCTGCCGCCACCATCTTGGGTAAGGGAATCAGGAAATAAAGCCTATGCAGCTTCACTTCCTGGTTCTCTACTGCGCGGGCGGCAGACAGCGCGGGGGGCGGGAAGTAGCGTAGACTCCCGTGGGAGTCTATGCCCGGAAGTGGGTGCAAATACCTGTCTTAGACAGGTATCAGCACCCCCCTGAAAGGTGCCAAATGTGACACCGGAGGGGGGGAGGGTTCCGAAAAGCGGAGGTTCAATTTTTGTGTGAACCTCCGCTTTTAAAAAAAATTGTGGTCTATCCAAGACTACTCCATATCTCCTCTAACACACAATAACAAAAGGCTTAGTTAGGACCTGGGCTTGAACCTGGGACCTCTGCTGTGTCTGGCAGTGCTTGCTGAGCCACCTGGAATGCTGTGCAGTTCTATAGACAATTCCTTGAATGATCTTGTCTTGATTCTTTTCCTTGAACCTCCCATGAACTTCCTGATTTAAGCCATGTCTCTGCACTTCCTGGTCACCAGAATATTGTGCCTTCACCAACCAATATCATGCTCCTGTCTCTCCTGCTGCCAACTGTATCTTTGCTACCATTTGCTACCGACATTTGGCTTGTTCCTCGACTACACTTCTGCTGAATCCCAACCTGCAACTATTATTTTATCCTCCACTGCCTCCATCCACTAACTCACTCACTACCCAGGAGATTGCTAATCACTTAAAAAATAAGATTAATACAATTTGTGATAAGATCACCACTGTGCAGATACATCCCCCACTTAACATTCCATGTCCACTGGTAAACTCAATACTTCATACATTTAACCCTGCTACTATAGAGGAGGTTGCAAACTTTTTTTCTAATGCCCACCTAATTACCTGCCCCATGTTCGCTCCCAAATACTATGGTCACCCCCTGGCTCTATCCTACACTCTTTAACTCACATCTTCAATCTCCCCCTCTCTTCTGACATCTTCCCCACCTCAACTGTTTTTTCAGGAGCAGTGATTTTAATAATAATTAAAGTGAAACAAAATTGAACTATTCCTTTAAATATCGTGCCTGGAGGGTCCTCTTAGTCTGCCTGTAAACTGGCGCATTTGTGTGATGTTTAGAACAGTGCCGCAGCAAATTGACATTTCTAAAGGAAAAAAATTCACTTAAACTTGCTTGCGGCTGTAATGTATTGCTGGCTCCCTGCAATATAGATGAAAAATCAAGGAAAAAATTACCTACCAGGCCCCCCCCGCCCACCAATGGCCAGGGTTGTTGGTAGTATATACTACACAGTATATATATATATATATATATATATATTAATACATTGCCTGCACTGTATATATATTCTACACTGACTACACTGTGTATACATATATATGTATATATATATATATATATATATATATATATATATATATATATATATATATATATACTAAACTGCCTGCACACAACTAACTAAACTGCCTAATCTAGCTCAAGTTATCCTCTCCACTTTATCATAGCAGCCTTAAATAGTGTGGGGCGTGGACTTAGCCCCCTGAGCCTTGATTGGCCAAAGGCACCATGCCTTTGGCCAATCATGGCTCTCACAGCAGATCGCGCTCTGATTGGCCAAAGCATGCAGGTCAGGTGCATGCTTTGGCCAATCAGCAGCCATCAATGCACTGCGATGTCGCAGTGCATTGTGGGGTGCTCCGTGGCAATCAATGCTCCATATGTTAAATTTGTTTGCAAACAAACGAACACCCGATGTTCGACTGGAACTTACGTTCAATTCGAGCATCGGGACCATCTGTAATACCAACCAAATTGTTTTCTTTGTTCCTCCCAAGACCTCCTGCTTTCTAGCCCCCTTTGTCACCTCCTCCCGTGCTAACCTCTAGGACTTCTACAGAACCTCTCCTATCCTCTGGAACTCCTTACCCCAATCTGTCTATCTCCTACTCTGTCTACTTTTAGGCGATTCCTGAAAACCGTTCCCTTTTAGATTTTAATCTCTAACAAGCAGGGCCCTTTGATTCCTCTTGTATTGAATTATATTGTAACTGTACTGTCTGATTTAATGTTGTGAAGTGCTGCACAAGCTGTTGGTGCTATATAAACCCTGAATAACAATCATATTATTAATAATAATAGTAATCATTTTCTTGTACTGTGAACTACTTGGGTTCAGGTTGATCTCATCTTCAACCCAAAACTGAAACTCATCCCTAAAGAGAGCAATGGCTAGTCTTTGTACTGAAGCTGTCTTAATTATATTATTTTAGACCTGCTACAAGTACATTTTCCCTTGATGAGGTGGATTTATTAACTGGCACTGATTTTACTGCTGCCTTGAAGGTTTCCAGCTCAACTAACAGGATGCCAGGTGTTGCTGTTCTTGTCTATAACAACTTTAAAAAATCAAATGTTTCAAGGTAATATTATAATAATTAAAGCTGACTTGTTGTCCAATTTCTTATTTTGTCAGCTTGGTCTCAGTAAATGAATTCATTAAAAATACAATAAAAAATTCAATCTTTTCTGAATCCAATATCTAAAAGATGTAATAGATTTGTGCCTTAGTAATTGTAAACACTGCCTTTTAGAAGCAGAAAAAGCGAAATCTCTTATTTAAATGCAAGCAAACATACCGTTGTACTAATATGTTGCAGGATATAATTTTTTCAAGTGCCTCAGAGACAGTGGATTGGCTAGTTCAAGTATGTATAGCCACTGGATTAGTGGCTTAACCTAGATAATGTAAAAGAATGTGGCAGTTGGAATTATAGTTATTTATTTATAACAGAATGTAATGTATTTGTATAATGTATTTGTTGGATAGAGTAGCTATAGCATTTGCTGCCATTGTTTATGAATTTACGTTATATAATACTAATACACAAACTCTGTGATTGAATATTCGCTCTTCAATAGAATCCATATATTATTAACCTTGTTATGGACATAGTAAGTTATGACAAACATGGCCTAATAAACATTACTCCGTGGTGCCTTAATCATTTGAATGAGCCTTAAATGATCAGTGAGATTGTCTAACATTCTGTTAAAAGTCTACACATAAGATATAAAACTGTTAAATTAATTTAAGAAAATGGAGATGATGCAGTGATGTGTGCTACATAAAGGCACCTTTGAAAATATATAAATTAAAGTATCAAAAACCATAGCCCAGCACTAACACAAAACTGAGGCTTTTCTTACACACTGTCTCACTATACCCGCCACCCCCCCCCCCACCCCTTTCCCCCCTTTTCTTTTTTCTCTGCTGCCTATTTGTATTTGAATATTTTGGTGTCTTTTTAGTTCCCTTTCTCCAGGTCTTCGTATAACTTCAAGTCTGTTCATCTCCAAGTATTTTCTTCCATTCACAAAATAACTTCTCAACCACAGTCAGGTAAGACTTCAATGATGATAATACAGCATAGCTAGTGCTCGCATGTCCACTTGTTCTCACTATGTTACATTTGCAAAGACCTTTGCTCACAGCAACCCAACAATGTGCCCTACAGGCAGGTTGAATGGAACAATTCCTTGGTTTCAACGTGATGTTCTAGCTTTCAAATGAATACATAAATTAATCTACTGGGTATGTTGGCTGCCCTTTATTTTGTTCAATATCATATCAAGAGAGTAGGACAAGCTGCCATGCCTGACCTCCCCTCCTACACACTAACTTGGGAAAGGGATCTTCAAACCACCATCGCTCTTCCAGATTGGGAGAAGTGCTTTACCCTGACTCAGAAATTATCATAAGCAACCAAGATACAGGAAAAAGGGTTTAAACTTTTAACCGGGTAGTATATGTGCTCTTCTGTCCTCCACTAGTTTGATTATACAGTCCCAGATACATGATGGCCAAGGGCACCATGTTCTATATATGGTGGGAATCACATCCTGATGTCACATACACTGGCACTACTCTCCATGAATCCAGGACCCACTAAGCTTGCAAAAAAAGATGTCCTTAGACAATTTGTAGCAGCAGCCATTCCCTGATATTGGTAACTGACCACCACTATCCTTGTGGAATGGGCTAATGAACTGAACTCCATCAGGGACCTTGAACATCTGCTGTCACACTAAAAAAATCTTTTGATTTATGTTTCTTTGCTCCAAAGCATTCCAGGATTGGATCACGGAAGACAGTTCCACAGCATCTAGTGAGCCATGATGGAGTGCCCACTAGTCCCCCTAGTCCCCCCTAGTCCCCCCTAGTTTGACTATGACCTCCTTGTAATCTAGTGAACCTGTCAGCTGACTGGTAGCACATGATACGTTGACTCTAGAGGAGGGCAACACCTAATTTACCTGACAAAGCCATTACCTTTGTTGAGTATCCGATAGAAGCTATGCATAGGTGTGTGCAGCCTATTGCAGTAGGGTGTGCCACCCAAAGCTCAAACACACATGCCTTTCTCTGCAGCCTCAGCTGCACAGGGCAGTGAATGAATGGGAAGTGCTCTGTGCTGAGTGGCTTCCTGTTCATTCACAAACCAAAGCATAGTAAACACAGTTAACTTTTTTCTCCCATTGAACTCCTATTGACTTCAATGCAGAATCATGTCCCATTGACTTCAATGCAAAAATGCCCCCTATTGACTGCAATGCAAAAACGCCCCGTATTGACTGCTATACAAAATCGCATCCAATTGACTTCACTGCAAAAACACCCCTTATTGACTGCAAAGCAAAATTGTGTCCTATTGACTTCAATGCAAAAACGCTAGTCACATTAATTATATTATATATATATATTTTATTTTATTTTAACTGTCCGTTCCGGTTTTCAGCCAAGTGGATCAGGAATTTTCCATTTCAGCACCTCTGTAATCTTTATTTCTGTTAAATCTGTTATTTTTAATGCAAAAATCTTAACAAAATAAGATTGAACCAAAAGAGTAAAACAAGGATATAAAAAATATAGTAGCTTTTAATGGCAAAACATTTGAGGTATGTAATTGCAGGCTTGATACATGAAAAACAGACAGGATTTATCCTGGGATACTACTTGTTGAGAAACATAAGACCATTTCTGGCAGTAATCGATTGATATTCTCATGGAAAAGATCTTGGGGAAAAAAAAAACATGTACACTGCATTTGTGAGGAAGACCCAAGAAAGTTGATTTGGCTGCGGGATTGGGGGGCCACCAGTGCAGAGCTTGCTCAGGAATGGCAGCAGGCAGGTGTGAGTGCATCTGCACACACAGTGAGGCAAAGACTTTTGGAGGATGGCCTGGTGTCAAAAAGGGCAGCAAAGAAGCCACTTCTCTCCAGGAAAAACATCATGGACAGACATTCTGAAAAAAGGTACAGGGATTGGACTGCTGAGGACTGGGGTAAAGTAATTTTCTCTGATGAATCTCCTTTCCGATTGTTTGGGGCATCCAGGAAAAAACCTTGTCCGGAGAAGAAAAGGTGAGCACTACCATCAGTCCTGTGTCATGCCAACAATAACGCATCCTGAAACAATGTGTGGGGTTGCTTCTAAGCCAAGGGAGTGGGCTCACTCACAATTTTGCCTAAGAACACAACCATGAATAAAGAATGGAAAAAAACATTCTCCCAACCATCCTTGAACAGTTTGTTGATAAACAATGCCTTTTCCAACATGATGGAGGGCCTTCCCTTAAGGCAAAAGTAATAACTAAGTGGCTTGGGGAACAAAACATCAAAATTGTGGGTCCACGGCCAGGAAACTCCCTATACCTTAATCCCATTCAGAACTTGTGGTCAATCCTCAAGAGGCAGGTTAACAAAAAAAACCCACAAATTCTGACAAAATCCAAGCATTGATTATGCTAGAATGGGTTGCCATCAGTCAGGATGTGGTCCAGAAGTTGATTGACAGATTGCCAGGGCGAATTGCAGAGCTCTTGAAAAAGAAGGTTTAACACTGCAAGTAGGGTCAACCACTGATGACGTAACATATAACGAAACAATCATAGGGACGATGCACACACGCTGCTGCACAGATGCTTTTTGAATCAATGATGTTTTGAAGGATAGCACTGGCTATAGTGAAGAGATTTACAGCCAGCAGCATCTTTGTTTTATATGTAAGTGCACTGATTTTAAAATAAAATGGTTGAGACCCTACTACACCATGAAGAGTCTCCCTGTTTTTTTACCCATTTTTTCTCTGAGGATTCATCCATCCATTCCATCTGAGACAGTGAGCTGGATCATCTTGTCACTATAAGGGGAACATAGTGAGGTTGGCGGGGGAATACTTCTGGATTTCCATCTGAGGATCAGAGATCCCAATAAGCGCTGAAAGATCGCTGGTGGTCTGGTAAGCCCCCATCTGATTTATTGTGAAGGTGTCACAATGGTGAATGTCTAAGCACTGTGCTGTCAGGATCGATCTATCCAGTGTGGGACACTGGCATGCATGAACTGTTTGCACAGGATCACTTTAGTGATCAATTTATGAACTTTGCACTTTTGCATAAGGACATTTTTGTATTGAATAATATTTTTATTGGATTTTGTTTTTGTTTTTGCACTATGTCATATATATTTTTTTGCACATGGTAATTGTATTTAACTCTGCACTAGGATATACATATTTGATTAACCTGGTATTTAGGTATTAGTGCATAGCTGCTGTATTTACTTTTGATAACACACTAGCGCAGATTTTTCTCTATATAGTCAACACTGCAAATATTGACTCTTTGCATAAACTTAATGTAATTCTCAATAAAAACCTTTGACACTTATGAAATTCTTGTAATTATACGTCAGTATACCATAGTAACATCTGACAAAAAAACGTTGTGAAAATTAATATTTGTGTCATTCTCAAAACTTTTGGCCATGGCTGAAGGCACCAGAAAGGGAAGCATTGGTCTTCTTGGCAGTGACAATGGTATTCAATGGGATCACAATATGAAGACACTGATGAAATTTGCCTTTAACCACTTCAGCCCCGGAAGAATTTACCCTCTTCCTGACCAGAGCACTTTTTGCGATTTGGCACTGCGTCGTTTTAACTGACAATTATGCGGTCGTTCGACGTTGCACCCAAACAAGATTGACGTCCCTTTTCCCCCACAAATAGAGCTTTCTTTTGGTGGTATTTGATCGCCTCTGCGGTTTT
>CM053027.1:358426711-358474933 GCA_028564925.1 Lithobates sylvaticus | reverse complement strand
TAGTAGTTATTGATTTAGCATTTTTTTTAAAGCATTGATTTATATGGGTATATGAGTATGAACACGGTAACATTCATTGCATCTATAACAGGGCCAATGTTACTGATCACCTGCCAATCAGGCAGGTCAGGTTTTGAATTTTTTTTTTCTGCTTCCCTGTAGAAATTCAGTGGGCTCCATCATCTAAGTTTACATTAGCTGTTTATTTACAGATTTTTGGCTAAAATACTAAAATATGTATTTTGCCTAACTCTTCTACAGTATATGCAATCTATATAACTATGCTAGTCTGCATAACTACTTTCTATCTGGAAGGTGAATGCAAGCATTTTTAAGGCCTGTGTTGACAGGTTTTTGCTCACATTAGATGGATTTTGCATTCCCATACAAGGCTGTGGGAGTGTAACATCTGCTTGAAGCAGGTTGAATTCCAGTCAGAAGGAGGTCAGCTGCAGGTCGATTGCACCCGCCAATGAATTGTGAATGATCTCCTGTGTCTCAAACTGATGCCATTGACACAAATCCAAAGTCCTCTAAGACATGGCTATGCTTGGATTTGGCCAGATTTATAAATGACCTTTACATGCCCTAATATGAATCACTGCCCAAAAATAAATATGGAGGACCAAAGTCACAACCCAGGACCTGTATACTTGTTCAGGGTCAGTAATTCACCAACATACCATTTGCAGTGCTGGTCTTGGCATTTTGTTCCACAACATATATTGGCAAACATGGCCCACCTCTCTTCTTTTTGAAAAAAACACTGGTCTCTCCAAATGTCCACTGAAGCCACAATTAGGATTGAAAATAGATAGACCGCAGGTGCCAGTAAGTTTTGCTTCCAAGTATTCTGCTTTAGAATGCACAGGACAGGCATACCCTTTGATGTTCTCCCTGTAGTCTCCTGTACATAGTACCCAAAGTGTGGGCTGAAAAAATAATTTGGAATCACTAATCTAATGTTATTATCTAGAGTTTTATAGACTGAGCAGTAAGGCTGATTTCTGAATGGATATTCTACTTTTTATACATATGCTATAACTAGAAGTTCATAAGGAATGATGCTATTTGAGATCATCAAATATTCAATTTATCATACATTCTGCTGGCATTAAAGTTTTGTTCCTAATATTGTATATTTAATGTGCAATCAAATACGGCAATTAAAACCAGTGAGCACTAAGAAGCTGAATTGTAATCCAAGTCAAGTCATGCTTAATGCATGTAACAGTAAAAAAGTGCAATGTGCAGCTTCACACAGAAAACCATGTATTTCTGCAATAGAAAATTGGTTCATTCCCTGCTGTGGCACCTGGAAACCAGATGTTCCATAACTGGAAGTGCCTTTGGAAAAATGCCCACGTTATCTAATGAAAATACATCTCAAAAGACTGCCAAGATATGGAGGAACTCTCTAGGGCAGAAGTACATGTTGCCATGCCAGAATTTTATAAAAAAAAAAAAAAAAAAAAAAAAAAAGCTAATACATTTTTACTTTTCAGTATATCAGAATGGGCATTGTAGCGTGCAACATCAATTATTTATAAGAGTGAGATTAATAATATGGCTGAGGGGCTTTAAAATAACAGAAGGCATAGTGTAGAGATTAAGTTGATGGCCCCATATGCTTTATAAAACAAAAGGAGGAACTTTATCTTTAAAGACTTTTGTCAAGGACATAGTTAACCTCCCTGGCGGTATGATTATTTCAGATTTTTGATGCTCAAAGTGGTACAATTAGTTTGCATGGAAATTTGGCTTTTTTATATCGTAGGCCTGTAATTCTTAGGAATAACTCACTTAAATCTGTCCAAACAAGAGTCTAGTAGATATCCCGGGTATGATGAAGTTTGAAAAAACAAAATCATAAATTATAATTTTATAAATAACTATAAATAATAACAAATAATAATATAATAATAATAAAAATTATTCAATAATGTAATCAAATCAAAAACACAGAAATTTGCTCAGTTGCAGAATTGTCGCTGTCATTACTTTCCGTGTTTGATGACAGATTTCCCCACAAATCACTATCGCTCAATTCTGCAAGTGATTCTAATTTATTATCGCTTTTTTCTAGCTGGTCTAAAACCACTTTTGATGTAAAGGGACGGTTTTGGTTGCTATGGACAATCTCCAAATTCCAGGCAGAAAGAACAGTATTTATAATATAAAACTGCATGCAGCGCACTGGACAGACCACTAGGGACAAAAGGGATGTGAAATAAATTGATACAGTAATGTAACCTGTAAGATTACAGTGTACTGTATATGTATTTTGTGTTTTACTTTTTTAATTTGGCGCCATTCGCTGTCCCCGTGCCTCGCAGGGAACAGAGCTCGGCTCCGTGATAGATCGAGCAGAGGACGGCTCGCACACAGTGCGGGGAGGACTTTGCAGGATCCTGGGGACAAGGTAAGTAACCTCTGTCTGGATCCTGCGATGCGATCCTGAGTGTGGCTCGGGGTTACCGCTTTTGGTACTGAAAATCCACCCCGAGCCACACTCGGGAATACCGCCAGGGGGGTTAATGGCTAAAGGGGACATAAAATCCACATTTCGCCTCATACCTGTAAATCCCATGGGTTTTAATTCCCTCAGTATCTATTTTTATAGTATCTATTTTTAGGATCATTTTTATTTTGATAAGTGCATGCCCATGGGTTTTTCAAAGTCCTTTTTTTATTTTACATAGTTATATAGTTACATAGTAGGTGAGGTCGAAAAAAAACACAAGTCCATCAAGTCCAACCTATGTGTGTGATTATATGTCAGTATTACATTGTATATCCCTGTATGTTGCAATTGTTCAGGTGCTTGAAACTATCGATACCCCCCGCTGAGAGCACCACCTGTGGAAGGAAATGCCGCTCTTACAGTAAAGAACCCTCTACGTAGTTTAAGGTTAAACCTCCTTTCTTCTGATTTTAATGTGTGGCCACGACTTTTGTTAAACTCCCTTCCGCAAAAATGTATTATCCCTATTGTGGGGTCACCAGTATGGTATTTGTATATTGAAATCATATCCCCTCTCAAGCATCTCTTCTCTAGAGAGAATAAGTTCAGTGCTCGCAACCCTTCCTCATAACTAATATCCTCCAGACCCTTTATTAGCTTTGTTGCCCTTCTTTGTACTCACTCTATTTCCAGTACATCCTTCCTGAGGACTGGTGCCCAGAACTGGACAGCATACTCTTGTATGTCTTGTAGAACAGGAGAATTATTGTTTTATCTCTGGAATTAATCTACTTTTTAATGCATGCAAATATTATGTTTGCTTTGATAGCAGCTGCTTGGCATTGTATGCCATTGCTGAGCCTATCATCTACTAGGACCCTCAGGTCATTTTCCATCCTAGATTCCCCCAGAGGTTCTCCCCCCAGAGTATAGATTGTATTCATATTTTTGCCACCCAAATGCACTATTTTACATTTTTCTACATTGAACCTCATTTGCCATGTAGTTGCCCACCCCATTAATTTGTTCAGATCTTTTTGCAAGGTTTCCACATCCTGCAAGTTATTGCCCTGCTTAGATTAGTATTGTTCGCAAATACAGAGATTAAACTGTTTACCCCATCCTCCAGGTCGTTTATGAACAAATTAAACAGGAATGGTCCCAGCACAGAACCCTGGGGGACCCCACTACCCACCCCTGACCATTCCGAGTATTCCCCATTTATCACCACCCTCTGAACTCGCCCTTGTAGCCAGTTTTCAATCCATGTACTCACCCTATGGTCCATGCCTTATTTTGTACAGTAATTGTTTATGGGGAACTGTGTCAAATGCTTTTACAAAATCCAGATACACCACATCTACGGGCCTTCCTTTATCTAAATGGCAACTCACCTCCTCATAGAAGGTTAATAGATTGATATGTTTATTGTGAACTAACTCTGAGTTCCTGGTGCCTACATCCATTTGGGTTTGGGGATGTCAAGACATCCAGGCCCCATATATCACTCTATCTGATTAAACAGAATGAGATCGATATAAGACCCTCTCTTCTTTTTTCTTGTGACTTTTTATTTTCAATTTTTTGTTATCATTTTCTTTGCACGCTACCTATCTATTTTATCTGTCTATTTCAAAAAATGACATTAATAGTGGGATTAACATGCATATCTTGTTTGGAATGTCATTTAGGTCCTGGGACGCGCAGTGTTAACACAGGCTTTTGGACTTGCGTGGCTATTCAGAACTAATCGTCTGATATGCTATATTTTTTTCGCTCCATCATACAGGATAGCTACTCACGTTCTAATTTTTAATAGTTGGAGGACTAATTGACCCGAACTAACATCGGTTTGTCTGCCTTTTACAAATATATTATTGAGTTTCTGCTTATGAGAATTATTTTTTTATTAAATTTACTTTCATCTATGTATTTCTTATTTTTTGTTTTAAATCAATTCAATATTTCTTTTTAGCCATTAGTAGACTTCTCAACAGATGTCTTTCTTAAATATGGTTAGGCCTATTTTGAATATTGTAATGGAAAAAGGGAAACCGCGCCACCTTTCGGTGTTAATATTACTTGAAGAAAAAATCTGCTTTGCTGTGCTACGAGCAGGAAAAAAGATTCTGTCTATAAATAAATAACGTGCCATACAATCAATTAATATTTTTGTCCTTAAACAAATAAAGTGCTTCTGTGCTATGCCCTACGAGAATATCTCGTTCCCATAGGTAGTGGTTGTTTAAAGTAGTTAGAAGTGTTGTACCCCCTAGATTGATATCATCAAACAATGTATCTGTAATCAACAAAACTCATGAATGGCATCACCTACACCTGTGGCTGTAACCAAACTCAATAATGCAAATAAGCCATCAACATAAACCAATACAGGTGAGTGAAATAAACAAATGCAGATAAATGCAAATAAACATATAAATGCAAGTGAAAAAAAAAAAAAAATGACAAATAAAAAATGACAAAAAAAGGTGGTGATTATAAAACAAAGTCCATTTGTGACACCAAAGTGCTTGTAAAAAGTGCTCTGTTTAGGAAGGTTCACAGTGCAAATCTTTTTCCTCTCAGTGTAGCCGCCACCAACTATGTAATGGATCACTTACCAAACTTAGGCAAGTGTAGGGCGTGTAGTTTATTTTAGGATAACCAGTCCTATCTGTGGTCTCCCTCCAGTGCCCAGTTCCTGATACTGGGATGTGACTTGGTCTCCAATCGTTACCCCAAGGGCGAGATAATAAAAAGAGGGACTCTAATGGTGAAGTACGTTTTTGTACAAAAGTTTATTTAAAACAAATATCTAAAAGAACTCACATGGTCCGGTGCCTTTGGCCGGCACTGAGCATATCCAGCCTTGTAAGGAGATGGAACTGTTTGCTGATGCTTTGCGTCCTAGATCCCTTCCTGGTGTGAGCTGCCTCCCCGGAAGTGACGTGATCGCGTAATTACCCAGCAGCCTCTACGCGTTTCGCAAGTACCTTTTGCGTCATCAGGAAGCTCTATTTTGAATATTGAACTAAAAGTGTTGATCAGTATTTGGTTCCCCTTTTCTGTTCAATACCATGTATGTTTTTGGTATAAGGGCTATTTGCCCTTGTCCAAAATGGTGGACACATGACGGCGCCAGTATCTCCGAATTGGGCGTCCCTTGTGAATGTCTGTTATATAAGGTGGTGAGTCAGCACGCCGCCCGTGCCCCTGGAAGACGTCATTTTTGATGAAACGGCGTAGGGAGAGCGGCGTGCTGACGTCACCACAACACCGTGCTAGACCCGGAAGCAATGGGCAGCTAACACGAGCTGGCCGGCTTTTTATCTACATGCTATCTTTTAACTACATTCCTGTAAGTGTAAACCCTTTATCTTAATTAAATTTTGTTTGAGTGATACACTATGGAGTTTCTATTTGTTTATTTCCGTATGGTACTCGCTTGTGTCTATTGAGGAAACGTCATCTTGTATCCAGTGAAAACTACCTCACCTCCTCCTGAGACCCGTGGCTGGGGAGATAAGCCTAAGGCCCTTATGATCTCTCTGACAGGAGATCTTGCGATTTGGTAAGAGGCAGCTGTTCTCGGTGGTGGAGGTTTTTCTATCAGGCCACTTCTTTCCTTTGGGTGCTATATGAGTGGTGTCACCATTGGATTTCCTGAATTTTGATATATGGACATTACGTTGATCATTGAACTCTTTGCTCATTGATATGTTCACATTACTTCACGGTTCCATTTAGCTCTTGAGTGATATATGGCGAAATGGGGCTTTCTTTATTTTGAATGTTTTCATCACATAAATGTTCACCATTTTCCTCAGATTATGATATCAATATTTGCTCACATTTGATGTATATTATATTTCTTATGCATTTATATTATTTCTTAATTTTGGTATAACATTCTTGAGTATAGTTACTACACTCCATCACTGGTGTGTTTAATTAGTAGTTTTGCAGCGCAGTCATTTTTTCTGTTTTGTCATTCTAGTGTGGGTATCTTACATGTATGATTGCAGCAGCTTTTTATTTTTATCTTCTAGTATTTTTTGTTTCTTTTTGTGACACAGTACTTATTCATTTGATCTTGGGACAGCGCAGTAATACACATTTTTCCAATAGATTGGTTTGGCAAGAAGGATTCTTCATGAATCCATGCTGATTACTGCTAATGATATCGTTCTCATTACTAAAATCTTGTATATAGTCCCTTATCAACCCCTCCAAGAGTTTACATGCTATTGATGTTAGGCTAACTGGTCTGTAATTCCCAGGGATGTATTTTGGGCCCTTTTTAAATATTGGTGCTACATTGGCTTTTCTCCAATCAGCTAGTACCATTTCAGTCAGTAGACTGTCAGTAAAAATTAGGAACAATGGTCTGGCAATTACTTGACTGAGTTCCCTAAGTAACCTCGGGTGCAAACCATCTGGTCCTGGTGATTTATTAATGTTAAGTTTCCCAAGTCTAAGGCTGCATTCACACCTGAGCGTAGCGGAACGAGCGTTTTTACCGGCGTTTTTACCGGCGTTTTGTCGCGCGAATACGGTCGTTTTTGCACATTTGCATACATCGTTTTCAGGCGTTTTTCAACTTCATCGTTTTTCTGGATAGCCAATAGGAAAAATGATCATCACTGTCATCATTTGTTGCTATGTTTTTAGATTTTGTTCATCTGCTTCCTGGGTGAATACTGTACTACCGGGTCATCATTGTGCTTCCTGCTCCATATTGTACTATCTTCTGCACAAAGATGAGTGACAATGAGATGGCGTGTTTTCTGGCAGCAGCCACGGTTACCTCATACTTTCTACATGAAAGAGAGAGGAGAAAGAAGAGGGCACGCAGATATTGGATCCACCCAGTAATTGCCGAACATGAAGAGAGAGGCCAATTTTGGGTCATGTATAGTGATCTAAGTGAGCATGATGAGAAATTCTTGGACTACACAAGGATGTCCATAAAAAGGTTAGTCAAAGTAATTTGGATTCATGATGTTTGACATTGTTCCTGTCTTATAATGTCCACTAATAAACCCCATATTTCTTGCTCACAGCTTTGATGAGTTACTGGGTTTACTCAGTAGCCGGTTGCAAAGAATGGACACCTATTTCCGGAACAGTATACCCCCAGTGGAACGACTAATCATCACACTGAGGTAAATTCTTCTTATTTCTTTTTGTCCCCAGTGCCACGTGTCCCCAGTGCCACGTATCAATACCACCTGTCAGTGTCATGTGTCATCATTGCCACCTGTTAGTGCCACGTGTCCCCAGTGCCACGTATCATCAGTGCCACGTATCAATGCCACCTGTCAATATCACGTGTCATCATTGCCACATGTTAGTGCCACGTGTCCCCAGTTCCACGTATCAGTACCACCTGTCAGTGCCACGTGTCATCAGTGCAATGTATGTATTTTGGGGCGTTATTAGTGGTATACACATTTCATCTGCGAAAAATAACATATTACAATGATTATTATAATAAAATTCCTACTTTTGTAAAGAATTGAGGGAAAAATAAACATCCGATCACACAATTTTAATATTAAACAAAAAACTTTATTTGTTACTATCAAATATTAACTAAATATAACTTATTCTCTTTTTTTTTTTATTTGAAAAATATACAGCTCAACCGGAGCTAACGTAGCTCATAAAAAAAATAAAATAAATCAGAGGTGCTGAAAGGTTTGGGAGGAGTTGACTCCCTCGTTAGGTGCATTGACCACATCCATGGCATGGCCATATTGTGACCAGGTGGAGGTAGATGCATGGTCATTGGGCTGCCAATTAGAAGGTGGTGGTGGTGTTGGCAGACGGTAGTAATTGGTTGGTGGCGGTGTAGGCAGAGGAGGGTAATTAGGAGGTGGTGCTGAAAACCGAGGAAGTGCTGGCAGATGGGGCGGGGGGGATTAGCATAAGGACCATATGGTGGGGGAGGTTCAGAGGACCTATATGTGGTGGTTGGCGGGATGAAGGTCGCAATGTAGCGTATAGTGCCTGACAGCATGTCTGCCTGGAGCTCTGATGGAACCTTCTCCATCAGACCTTCCAGACACCTAGCAGACACTTGTACATGGGACCTATTGCTGGTCATCCTGTCCGACATACCGGCCATAATGTCCAGCATTCTGTTAAAATCCGGTTCCGGAGCCCTCCTTCGTGTTCCTCTAGCTGGCACACGAACAGGAATAGGTGGTGTGGACTCCTCGTCACGGTCTCCCACAGGTGTTGTTGCTGTAGAGCGTGCCGGAGTAGACAACTGGCTCTCCGGATCTTGTCCTTCTTGTTCACCGCCTGATGCCTGGCTTGCTTGTGGGTCCAAATTATTTTGGGAGCTGTCCTCCCAGCTGTTTTCAGTACTGAAAATAGGAATTAATTATTAGAACTTTCTCTTTACATTTGTTAATGACATTCGTACAGATGATAGCTTACCGCCCCAAAGCCACCAATGGCCGAAGGAACTCCAGTTCTCTAGCATACATGTACTCTCTTGGAGCACATGCTGCAGATCCACTCCTACATTCCCTGGTCAGGCGTACATGTCGTGTGTAGGCATCCCGTAAGTTTTTCCACTTCAGTTTTAGCATTTTAACTGTCAAAACACAAATTAAAATATATATATTTATTTCTTTGTAGGTACCTAGCAACTGGACAATCTATATCAAGTCTGCACTATAGCTTTCAGATAGGGAAATCAACAGCTAGTTATATAGTCCGTGACACCTGCTCTGCAATTTGGGAGATTTTGAAGGATATCGTGTTTAAAAAACCGACATCAGAAGAGTGGTCACAGATATCAGAGGTTTTCCTGCAACGCTGCAATTTCCCTAATTGTGTCGGAGCAATCGATGGGAAACATATCAGGATCATTAAGCCCATGGGAAGCGGAAGCCAATACTTCAACTATAAAAAATATTTTTCTTTTGTTTTGATGGCGGTTGCGGATGCCAATTATTGCTTCCGGTACATTGACATTGGTTCGTATGGCAGCAGCGCTGACTCGGCTATTTTTAACAATTCCTCATTTGGACACCTCCTACGTACCGATTGTCTGGACCTTCCGGCAAGCAGGCCACTCCCGGGCACAAATGGCCCTCCCCTACCCAGTGTGTTTGTTGGAGATGAGGCCTTTGCTCTGAGTGAGCATCTACTACGGCCTTACTCAGGGCACAATCTAAATGAACAGAGGAGTGTGTTCAATTACCGTCTAACACGAGCACGTCGTGTGGTAGAATGTGCATTTGGCATATTGTCAAATAAATGGCGGGTACTGCACACTCCGATTGTTCTGAATATGCAAAATGCAGTCTCTGCTGTAAAGGCTTCATGTGCATTGCATAATTTTGTAAGGCAGCGGGATGGATATGATTTTGAGGAGCCAGTACTTGAGAGTATGGAAAGAGCGCATTGGACCGGTGTGCGTGGAAACAGACAAGGGACACATGTCAGGGATCAATTTGCATCCTACTTCATGTCTCCAGCAGGACAGGTCCCATGGCAGCTTGAGGCAATTCAATAAATTATTTCTTTGTTATAATAATAAAACCGTATACTATGCTAGGTGAATAATTAATAAAATTGCTTGATTTATTGTGAAGAAGTTCCGTGTTTTTTTTTTTAAATATATATTTATCTTTGTGTGCAGTATCCATACAATATACACTAGGGGTCAGAGTGTGCCATCATGTATTTGTGACATGCTGACTATACTATACTCATAGTCCTATGCATAGGCCCCTTTCACACTGAGGCGTTTTTCAGTCGCCTGTATAGCGCCTGACAAAAGCGACTCCTTTGCGCTAGCAGGACGGTAAGAAAAAGTCCTGCTAGCAGCATCTTTGGAGCGGTGAAGGAGCGGTTTATTCACTGCTCCTACCAATTAAAATCAATGGGGCAGCTTGTTTTAACCCTTTTTCGGCCGCTAGCGGGGGTTAAAAATGCCCCGCTAGCGGCCGAAAAAGGGTTAGAAAGGCACGCAAATCGCCGCTGCAGAGGCTCTTTGCAGGTGGGTTTGGAGCGCTGCCACATTTTTTTAATGGGAAGGGGCGCTTAGCGCTCCAAAGATGCGGCTTGCGTGACTTTTTCATATGTTGGGTATCTATTTACTCGCCGTATCTTCATCTTTGACATTATGCAACAAAATTGGGCTAACTTTACTTTTTTTTTTTTTTTTAAGCATGAAAAAAAACGTATTTGAATAATTGCTGCGAAAATACCGTGCAATATAAAAAGTTGCAATGACCGACATTGTATTCTCTAGGGTCTTTTCTAAAAAATCATATATAATATTTGGGGGTTCTATGTCATTTTCTAGCCAAGAAATTATGGATTTTACATGTAGGAGAGAAATGTCATAATTGGCCCCAGGTGTGAAGTGGTACTGTTTTTCTATAATGTACTAATGTTTGCAGGGGTTTATCTTACCTTTTACATCCTTAACATGGCCAGTTAGGTCTGCCCAGTTTGAGAAAACTTTCATGGCAATCTGGGTCCATGCCCTCCTCTTGCTCGCTCTGAGTTTATACGTGGGATCTCTGGTATCATAGAGACAGGGGTGCTCCTTGACCATTCCAATAAATGTCTCTTGATCCAGCAGGCATACAGTATCTTCATCCTCCATATTGCTGGTCTGTATGTCTGCTAAAATGGTTATCTGTGCACTTCCTGTTATGTTATGTCATTTCCTTCATGTAAAAATTTTACTTCACTTGAGCAGATGCAGCGACAAAACGCCCGTAGAAACGCTCGTTGTCGCGCTAGTCGCTTGAATCGAGCGTTTCCATTAGTTTCTATGGGGGCTCGAACGCCCAAATGTGCCCGATTCGCGTGACAAAAAAGGGTCCGGAACTTGTTTGAGCTTCAGGCGTTCGGCTTCAGGCGTTTTGGAGTGGAGATGTGAACGATCTCCATAGAGAATAAGAGAAAAAGAAAAGGTGTTTTCCCCTATGTTGTGGATTTTTAATCGGCACTACCATACTTTCCCAATGAGAGACATTAAATTTCTATGAAATAACAAAATGTTTATTTATGAATTATAATATTGAAAAATTGATCTTTAAAGTAAAGACTACAAGACAAGTACAACATATAATGTTAAAATGCATCAAAAAAACGTTTTTCACAATCTGATATATGACATTTGACCAGATGCGTTTCGGAGTGAGAACATTCCTCCTTCTTCAGTGGTCGTATTGTCGAGTCTATAATTTAATCCTGAATATAAAAGGTATATATACAAGTAAGTTTAACATGATAGGGTACGTTATGGGAACAATGTTAGAAAAACGGACATAGTTGACATTGGTTGATAGATATTATGTATTATTGTTCTTAAGGGAGACATCACAGAAACATGATAAACAACAACAAAACACACGTGAGTGTACATGACCAATTGTTTTGTTGTTGTTTATCATGTTTCTGTGATGTCTCCCTTAAGAACAATAATACATAATATCTATCAACCAATGTCAACTATGTCAATGTCAATGTCAACTACTCCGAAACGCGTCTGGGCCAATGTCATATATCAGATTGTGAAAAACGTTTTTTTGATGCATTTTAACATTATATGTTGTACTTGTCTTGTAGTCTTTACTTTAAAGATCAATTTTTCAATATTATAATTCATAAATAAACATTTTGTTATTTCATAGAAATTTAATGTCTCTCATTGGGAAAGTATGGTAGTGCCGATTAAAAATCCACAACATAGGGGAAAACACCTTTTCTTTTTCTCTTTAATACCGGATGTGGCACACACCCTCTAAATTCTCCCAAATCCTGTTAAGCCGGTTGACCTAACCCATTTTTGTCCATAGAGAATAATGTATTTTATCCCCTCGAACGTTTTGTAGCTTCAGGCGTGGGGCGGCTTAGGGCGACAAAACGCTCAGGTGTGAATGCAGCCTAATTTTAATTATGTCCTCTGTTTACCATGGAGGGTGCTTCCTGTGATGTGTCATGAGGAGTTTTGGAACCCCCTCGATTCCCTCGTGAAGACTGAGGAGAAGAATAAATTCAATACCTTCGCCATCTCCCCATCCTTTGTAACCAGATGTCCTTGCTCATTCTTTATGGGGCCAATATGGTCTGTCCTCCTTTTTACTGTTTACATACTTAAAGAATTTCTTGGGATTTTTTTTGCTCTCCTCCGCTATGTGTCTTTCATGTTCTATCTTAGCCATCCTTATTGCACCCTTACATTTCTTGTTGCATTCTTTATAAAGTCTAAATGCTGATGATGATCCCTCAACTTTGTATTTTTTGAAGGCCTTCTCCTTTGCTTTTATATGCATTTTTACATTGGAGTTAAGCCATCCAGAACTTTTCTTCGCTCTTTTAAATTTATTACCCAATGGGATGCATTGGCTAATGCCCTTATTTAACATGCTCTTAAAGCAAACCAGTCTCTCCTCCATGTTCTTTGTTCCTAAGATGTTATCCCAATTTATGCCTTCTTGCAAAGTTTGTAGTTTAGGGAAGTTGGCTCTTTTGAAATTCAGTGTCTGGGATTTATACTGAAGCCAATTACCTGGGATCGCTGTTACCTAAATTGCCCCATATTTCCACATCCGTGATCAGGTCTATATTGTTGGTAATGAGTAGATCCAGTAACGCTTTATTTCTAGTTGGTACATCTACCATCTGACCCATAAAATTGTCCTGCAAGACATATAGGAACTGGCGAGCCTTAGATTAATGCGTGATTCCCTCCGCCCAGTCTATGTCTGGATAATTAAAATCCCCCATTATGATAACATTTCCCATCCTTGCTGCTAATCCAAATTGTGATAGGACATCTGCCTCCCCCTTCTCCCTCAGGTTAGGGGGCCTATAGAATACTCCCAGTATTATTTTCCCCTTAGCTTCATCCCTTTGGAGCTCTACCCATAAGGATTCCATCTCCTCCCTAGCTCCCTTAGTGATGTCATCTCTCACATTCACGTGTACATTATTCTTAATATATAGGCATACTCCTCCTCCCTTTTTACCCTCTCTATCCTTGCGATAAAGGGTATACCCTTGAATGGTTGCCAGACAATCATGAGAGCTCTTGAACCAGGTCTCTGAAATTTCCACAAAATCCAAATCCTTCTCGTACAACAGTATCTCTAGTTCACCCATCTTGTCCGCCAGGCTCCTGGCATTGATGAACATGCCACGTAGTTTAGACTGGTCGTATATTATCTTATTCGGTGTTCCGAGATTGCAACTAGGACTTGCTACTATACTTACCTTTGTTTTATGTGCTTTGGTCAACCTACCACTAATGCCCCCAATACTATCCTCTGGAATATGTTCCGCGCTGACTATCTCTACCTCTGGACCCCCCCCCATCACCTAGTTTAAAAAACCCTCTAAATTTTTGGCCATCTTCATTCCCAGCTGATCTGCACCCTGCTCATTTAGGTGCAGTCCATCCCTTCTATAGTACTGGTTATCGACTGAGAAGTCGGCCAAGTCCTCCAGGAACCCAAACCCCTCCTTATTACACCAGCTTTTCAGCCACTTGTTTACTTCCCTAATCTCCCTCTGCCTTTCTGGTGTGGCTCGATGTACCGGTAGTATTCCTGAGAATACTACCTTGGAGGTCCGGTAGTAGATGTACCGGTAGTAGATGTACCGGTAGTATTCCTGAGAATACTACTTTGGAGGTCCTTTTCCTCAATTTAGCTCCCAAGTCCCTAAAATCGTTCTTTAGGACACTCCATCTGCCTCTGACTTTGTCATTGGTGCCAACTTGCACCATGACAGCTGGGTCTTTCCCAGCCTCTCCCAGTAACCTGTCCACGAGATCCATGATGTGCCGAACCCGAGCGTCCGGTTGACAACATACAGTTCGGCGCTTCAGGACTTTGTTACAGATTGGCCTCTTTGTCCTTCTAAGAATTGAGTCCCCTACCACCAGAATCTGTCTTTCCTTTCCCTTTGCTCCTCCTCCCACTCTCACTGGAGGAGTTCTTCCCCCGGCAGCTAGGAGAGTCCCTCAGCTTCAGCAGTGCTGGTCCCTGACTGGTTTCACCAATGTCACTCAATGGAGTGTACTTATTGGGATTCTCCAGCCCTGGATCGGCCTCCCTGGCACTTCCCCCTCTACCCTTCCTGACTGTCACCCATCTACTCTTTCCTAGTGCCTGCACCTCTCTGTCCCTACCCGCCTCTGTGCTGGCCTTTTTGACTTTTGTACATTGGGTTTTGTCACAGAATTCCTCCCAGGGTTGCACCATCAATTATTTAGATGATTTTTTATTTATAGGTCCAGCTGAAGTTGAAGTTTGTTCTGATATGTTGAATTGTTTTTTCAACATCTGTGAGTCCTTTGGCATTCCCTTAGCCCACGATAAAATGGTGAGCCCAGTGACGGTAATTGAATTCCTGGCCATCACAATTGATTTGGTCACCATGGAATTCAGTTTCTCAATGTCTAAAATTTTAAAAATTATTTCTAGTTTTTTTGTCAAGAAGAAAGGTTCTTTTGCGTGACGTTCAGTCCTTGTTGGGACTCTTCGCGTTTGCGTCTAGAGTAATCCCAGTAGCCAGAATCTTTTCTCAGAGATTTGCTCTAGCCACTAGGGGGCTTAAAAATCCTCTTTCCCATGTTTCTATTACCTGTCCCATTAAGGAGGATTTGAAGGTTTGGGACCAATTCCTGATCAATTTCAATGGTCGTGCGGTATGGCAGAGCGATTTCATCATTTGATCTTCGATTATTTACTGATACATCTGGATCAGTTGGCTTTGGTGCCTTCCTGAATGGTCATTGGTGTGCTGATGAATGTTCTGAGTCTTTGAGGTCACCAGATATTAACCGTAATTCGTTTTTTTAGAGTTATTCCCTGTGGCGGTAGCTATTACTATTTGGCACAAAAAATTTGAGAATAAACGTGTTATCTTTCATACGGATAATAAAGGAGTATTTTTTGCTGTTAACTGTTTATCATCAAAATCTGAATTAGTAATAAAATGACTCTGTTTTTTTGGTTTTGCAATGTATGACTTTTGGCTTAAAGCAAAGCATGATTCATTATCTCGTTCTCAGTTCCAGAGGTTTCGGGAGCTCGCTTTAGAGGCAAATCAGGAAGCATTTTCATGCCTGGAATTTTTCTGGGGCCTGATTTGGGACTAATCAAGGCTAATTTAATTAATTTCATCACTCCAAAAACTTGGGAAGAATACTTACAAGCTTGGTCTAAATGCTGTAATTTTTGTTCAGAGTCAAATCTTTCTTTCAATTCAGTTAATGCCTATACAGCCTTATGCTTTTTTTCCTCTCTATTCCAAGCTAAACTTAGTCCTACTTCGGTCAACAAGATTTTAGCGGGGGCCTAATTCTTTCTTAAATTTTCTGGACTTCCTGCTCTTTCTTCCTTTTTTCCAGTCAAACAAGTTTCAGAAGGTCTTCCACAACTATTGACAGTAGAAGCCCAATTTCTTCTGAATTATTGGCAAAACTTGGGTCTGCACTGGAATCAGTTTGCTTCTCCTCGTTTGAGACTTTGCTGTTCAGGGCGGCTTTCGTTATTGCCTTTTTTGGTGCTTTTAGAATCGGGGAGCTCACAGCACCAAATAAAGATTCTTCCTCTTTTTTAGTGTTTTTAGATATCTCTGTTATGGAAGATTCGATTAGGATTTTCTCTGTAGATCCAAAATAGACCAATTGGGGAAAGGTCGATGGATAACTGTTTATAGAGCTCCTTTTCAGATCATCTGTCCAGTTTCTTAGAATTATGCATTATGCACAAATTATTGTGTGTGTGTGTGTGCACAAGTATGGGCATTTTTTTTTTTTTTATCATTTTACCATTTTATTCATATTTTTTATGCTCAAGTGAGGGTCTGGCAAGAGAAAAGAGGGGAAAGAGGGGTCAGCCTAAATCATTTATACTAAATAGGGGAAACCTAGATTATACATTTTAAAACAGGCTCATTGCTGTTTTATGATGGTGAGAGCAAAGGGTTAAATGTTAGGCTCATTGCTGTTTTATGATGGTGACAGCAAAGGGTTAAATGCTAGGATTTTTTTGCCAGGGTACCTAGTTATCAAACGTTTTTTTTTAGTTTACTTATCAAGGTCTTGAACACTCTTTTTAGGCCCCATATGAAGTAATCCAATGCATTACCTACTGACATTTTTCTTTATAATATATTATTTCAGTTAATGGAAAAAAATGGAATTCTAGTCAAAATCTATTTAATCTAGTTCTGAATAGAGCTGGGAAGGGTTAGAACCTTGGATTTTAATTGCTGCTTCCTAATTCATTTGGTTCCCCTCATTTCTTGTGTTGTTGACACAACAGGAAGGGGGTGAAAATTCTGCCTTAGATAGATCTCAATAGATTAGTTAGACTAAAAAAAAATACTCCCCAGACCTATTCCTTTGAGGGGTGTCTAACATTAGGTTAAAATAAAATATTATATTTTTCATCCCTCTCTGCCCAGCTCCAGAAACTAAGAGTCAGTATGCACAAAGAGAACATGCTCAGCAAAAAAACAAAACAAAAAAATACTAGTCTGCCCAAAACAAGAAAAATGGCTGAATTACAGCTTTAAAAGTAATGACATATTTTTCCTTCACATTGGGAATCTTTGCTGTAAATACAACCCTATCTATGGAGTGATAAATAACTGTAATTTTGCCTGTTATTTGGAATTTGCTTTCATAAAAACATTTCAGGACTTTTGAGTTTTAATGTAATTTTATTCTTTGCAAACTGTTCTTTGAGTTAAAATAGTTTAATAACTTAGTATTTAGTAAGAAAAAGAACATCCTGAAATGAGAGATCGGTCAATTTGTGCTCAAATCAACACAATAACATGTTCTCCTCCTGGCCTGGCTCATATACTGTATACATTGCATTGAAAAAGGATAATCATGCATTGGTTCAATATGCCTAAAAACACGTATAAAGTTGATGTTGACCATTGCATATACCGGTCTTTGAAAAGAATGCTGTAAGCTGGGTATACACATAGGGTATGCACTCACAGATCCCAGCACCCACGCAAGCAATGTTGATACAGGGATCTCCCCTTCCACACAATTGTATTTTATAGCTTAGTTACAAATCACTGAAGGAGAACTTTTTGTAGCAGAGCATGCCAATCTAATGATGTAGCATTATTTTTTAGCTATAGCATCAACAAATTGTTTTTTAGCGACACATTGCCAGTGGATACAAGAATTATACCACCAGCTATAAATTGCTGTTAATCACTGGAATTTGAGATTTGCAATGGCGAGGGATCGCTGCTTTAAAATTACTATTCTAACATGACCCTTAATCTGGAAAATGCTCACTTTAATTAGGCCTTGTGTAGCCACACTTACAGAAAAATTATTTCTGAAGAGGTGTCACAAGTGTGAAGACAAACAAAAGTCCACTCACTATGCATCATTTACATTTAGCAAACTGAGCTGTATCAATGTTATTGATATGGATGCCAACGTTTTTGCTTGCGGTTACAGATTAAATGTCTTAAAATCATTTTTGTAAACTTCCCACTCCTATTGATTGAAAAACCAAGCCAAGCAGCACATACATTTATTAGCAAAGTAGTTTCATGCTTAATATACAAATTTGCCAACAATGTTCCCAGAATTCTAATGGCTCTAAAGCAATCACTGTGTAAGCAAACCATAACAATTCTTGCAATTCTTCTTGTGATTTTGAGATTGCTTTATCTCTGATTAGTTCAGCAGGAGCAACACAATGAACCAGAATGGATAAGCTAATTAATTTTAATGGGACAAACTGTGCTAGTTCTAGAGAATTTTATGTTAGCAAAATTAGTTTGATCTCTATCATTAAAGTGGCCTTTAGCTGATAATAGTATACTATTGTAAATACCACAATGTAATCACATATCGGAAAGCTGCCCATGCCTTGGTGATAATGCATGGATTATTGTGCCTTAGGGGTCAAAATTGCTCCCACAGCCCTTCCTTATATATTATGAAACAAGATAGAAAATTAGGTTGCATGATTCTCACATCTGTCAGTGCATGTAGTTAAGGTAGATCTAAGCCCTAAAAGGATGACGTTTAGTTCAGTAATGCACTGTGTATCTTAAGGTGGAACTTCTGGTGACGTTGTATACATTCAATGGAATGCAAATCGTGAGTACTGGATTGCTAACCTGTTTTTTTATGCCTGATAACCTAGTATTGAATGTGAGTGTTATACTTACTGTTTTTAACACATGTTTAACCTTAATAAAAGTGGATTCACACTATGAATACTCTCTAATCTCCTCCATGTAAACCTGCCTGAGTCAGAGCTGCTGACAGGTACAGAGGTGACTGGACACTGGTAGGCCAAAGGAAGTGATCCCCTATATAACCCTTCCCACACAGGAAGTACTTCAGTTTTTTACCAGTGTCTGCAAGGTTGATGACACAGTTTGTTTGAGCTCTCTGAACTCCAGGCCTGGACGGTTTGCTGTGAGTGACCACCTGGGCTGCAGAGTCTGATGTTAAGGAGACACCTGGGAGATCGGGACAACCTCTGATATCTGGACGTATGTAGTGGGATCTGTGGTCCAATCTGTGCTGTTTGACCTCCCCTGATAGGGGGGGTCGCTGGCGATCTGGTAAGCCTCCATCTTCTTAGTGGTGACTAGAGATGACAGGTTCCACGTGGTCAAGTATAACAAACAAATTAATCAAGTCACATCATTCATTTGTTGTTTTTTTGTTATATCTATGGACATTTATTTTTAACATATGAACTTTTTTTTTTTTTATGTTAATTAATTTTTTCATTAATTTTGTATTGCATATTTATATGTCACTATACTTTGCTTATAGATTGACACCTGTTTTGCACATTTTTTTGCACCTTAATTAGTGTGATTATTTTATTATTATTTATAGCATAAGCACTGCACTCTTTCTTTTCCTCCCCAGATGCATGATGATGTCAAGAGCATATTGAGAGAGGAGAACGCAAAGAGCTGAATTAATTTTACCTGCAATATGTAATATTTGGAAAAGATGATTGTAAGTCCTTGCACTACTGCTACAAAATCATGTGCTGGTCCAGTCTAAAGGGCTGATTCTTTCTTCCTGTCAACAACAAAAAGGCAATAGCAGACATCTCGGACCTCCATTATTTTGCAGCTTTTTAGGACCATTCATATTCATCAAAGGTTGGCACTTATAGCAAGTATGTGCAGATCAGGTATTAGCCAATTTCTGATACATATGTCTATATATACTGTATATGTATAGGGTTCACTCTAAACTCTTGCTGTGTTCATGGCCAAGGAAAACTGAATGGCCATTTTATCCTGTTTGCCTGCCAGCATCCTAGCAACCAAGGTGGCCAAATATTGGTTAAGGACACCATTCAGCACCCCGGCTAGTGATTAATCAATATTGTCAAATGATGTAGATCCATGGCAGTGGTGACCATGGACAACACCCACTGACCTGCTGAAACAAAACATGATGACTGTCCTGATGTTCCACATCTGATGGACTCTCACTACGAATGGCAATTTTCCTAGCTGGCAGCTGAATGTAAAGAAAGGGGTGGGAGATGCTAGCTTATGTCATTAACCAAATATGTTCATGACCAAATTTAGTCAATGACATCACCTGAGATCCTTATTCCTTTGTTTAAATTGAGCTGCCAGCTTGAGAAATGTCATTAATGGTGTGATTAAGAGTGTGATGGAAGGAAATCATCTTGACAGTCAGTATGTTTTGTTTCAGTGGGTCTGTGGGCAGTGTACATCATGATTGACGTGTATGAACATTGCTGAACGATATGATTGATGATGGATTTACACAAGTAAAGTGTTCCTAAAAAAATGCTTTATCATTGTGTTGTGTGTTTATTTACTATTATACTTATTAGTGAATCTGTAATCACAGGTACTATGTCCTTATGTCCTCATTCAATTCAGGTACTAAGGGGGCAAATATCTGGAAGCCCCCTTATTTTAACAGGGCCTTCCAAAATTGTGTTGAAGAATCCCTTGTCCCCACTAGCATGGAAGCAATGTGCTTTGCCAATTCTTTTAGCCTTTTTAAAAGTGCTGCTCACTGGTCTACATTTTTTTTTCATTTGCATTGGTACATGCACTATATATATATATATATATATATATATATATATAGCAGTGCCCAGCTCCCTATGCCCTTGTTCTGCAATTAATTTCCTGTTAGTCTTGAAAATGACCCAAATTGATTCACCTTCCTTTGAATTTCTATTTATATTAACGCTCTGAATTTGCAAATTTATTGAGGAGTTCACTGGCCCTCCCACAAATCAAACCCAGGCAGCTTTATCTAAGTAGTGAAGATATGATAAGAATGACATTCTTGGACCATTCACTTTCAAAAACAAGTCTGCAATGGCTGCTTCCATATTTCTATCCTCACACATTCCCTTTAATGAAACTAATGAAGTTTTTATCATGGTTAGCATTACATGCTATCTTTAATGCAAGCCCCAATATTTGATTTGTCCTGGTGAACTCTGGATCTTGATTGGTGGACCCAGAGCTTTGCAGTGATGCAGAGACAAGAGTGATGGAAGCTGGATGGGGAGGTGGGGTCCAGACTTGGTACCATTACCGGAGATATGCAGAGTAGAAGCATTTACGCTAGGTACTCAAACACTTGCTGCATTTTAATACTGAAAGAAGCCGCAAACTGTCAGGTGGAGTAATCTCCTCCTGACAGTTAAACTATTTTCCTATGTGTTTAGGTAAATAAACACTGTACATCAATGCTGGGAAGGGTTATCATTGTTGTCAAGAAGAATAAATTAAAGAGTTGTGAGCTACCAAGTGTGTTCACAGATTTGCTAAAAACACACTGCTGACACTATTCACAGTCCCATATACATGTGTGAGTGTACAACACAAATCAATATAAGTGCCACGCTGTGCTTGCCAATCAAAACATAAGTGTTACTAAATATATAAGCTGTAAACCAAATTCAATATGTGACAACTATAGTCATAACATTATCTAACTAAAAAACACAAACGCATACAATCAGTGGTGCTTAAATAAAGTCCTTTGTTGTGCAGTTCAGATATTCCTTATAGGGTGTGAACCCATCAATAAATCCCAATCCAAAAAAAGAAGAAAAAAATAGAAAAACTTGCTCCTTGATCCAATTCCTCCGTTTGGGCTTGAAAAAAATATTGTGCCACCACCACTCGTGCACCCCCCTAGTGAGTATCTGCTCACCTCAGTATGTGGGACCTTGCACCTAAGCTTGGTGAAACAGCGCCTTTTAGCCTCTCCAGGGCTCAATCACATAGATCCAGATCTCCCGAATCCATCTATAAAATGACTTCCCTGTCAGTATGATATTATTGGTGTACATATGGGTAAAAAAGGCTCCAATAGTCCTTATAACATTTAAACACTGACTTTATTGTGGCCAGGCAGCGGATGTAGTCGGACGCATTTTCAGTTCTCTCCGCAACACATCCGAGCATTTATCCTGCAGACTTACCCCATTCCCCGGCTAACCAGACCCACAGGCTGTTGGAAGGCTCCCCGCAATCGCTCACCCCAGCAGCGACCCTGAAAGTGACCGATGTCTGTCGCTAAAAGGCAAAACTCAGGCCAGATGGCAGACAGCATGTCGCAAAATGGCGCCTTACCGCAACGCTCCGCCAAGGACAAACACAGGGAGGGGGCAGAGAAGCTATTTTCCAGACAACTGAATACAGAGAATGGCACGGTACCTTACACACCAGATAACTCCTCCGGAGGCTCATCGGAAGCAGATGACACGATCCCGATCGAGGATGTCGGTGGATCGAGCTCGGCCTGGGTCACACTCCAGTCTGTGGTGTGACTAGGCCTCAGGCTCACTCCAGCCCCGACGGGGAAGTAGAACCCTCCCTGAGAGATATATTCTCGGCAGTTAACTCATGCAATGCATCCCTCACGGCCCTCACAGCGGAGATAAAGGGGGTCAAGGCAGAAATTACTTTTCTGAGACAGGACACACAGAAACTAAGGGAACGGACATCAGCATTGGAGGGGAGAGCGAGTTCAATGGAGGATGACATGGCGCCCATGCAGAGGGATCTCACATACAATAATCATCTCCTTACACAGCACTCCTCACGTTTAGAGGAATTGGAAAATAGAATGAGAAGGAGCAATATCAGAGGTATAGGCCTCCCGGAAAGAATAGAAGGGAGGAACCCTGTGGATTTCATAGAGAAGTGGCTGATCGCTGCATTTGGGAGAGAGGCCTTCACTCCTCTGTTTTCAGTGGAACGGGCTCACAGAGTCCCATCTAGGCCTCTGCAGCCAGGTGCTCCACCTAGGCCTTTTCTGTTCAAGCTCTTACATTATAAAGACCGAGACTCAGTTTTACACAATGCCAGAATTAAGCCTGAGGCTCTGAAAATTGATAATGCTAAAATATCTTTTTTCCCAGACTTCTCTGCAGAACTGCAAAAGCAACGTGCAAAGTTCATAGATGTTAAGAAGCGCCTGAGACTACTGGATTTGAAATATGCCATGCTGTATCCTTCCCGCTTACGAGTGGAAGCACTGGGCTCAGTGCACTTTTTTGATCAACCAGCAGGGGCCGCACAATGGCTGGACAGAGAGGAACGCACTTTCAGAGAAGCACGCAACCGACACCACGCTCCTCCTGAAGGGTAATGTACTGTACACATAAGGCACCAGGCCATTTTATTTTTGCTTACCCCAGATATTCTTTGTGAAAACAAGGAAAGAAGGGAACATATTGCAGCGGAGAAAACTGTTGTTCCATGGTTATATAGGAACCCCACGACTTCTTATTCCTTGCTGTTGAGAAGTTATATGACACTATCGTGCACTTCCACTGCAGCCCCCAAGAGGGACAGGCTCAGACCTCCATTAGCCTTTTGGCTCACCAGTTTGGCCATGTTGGCCAGTTGTTTGCTCTCCCGTTGCCCGGTCACCCACCATCATGCTACTATGTCAACAAACCCGCTTATCTTCCAGAAGCTGTTCCCTGGACTTAGGGTGCTCACTCTCACATACTGCCAGCTGTCGTATGCTATGACACACCTACTGACACTTCAAGAAGAACTACAACCCCATCCCCACAACCTTTGCTATGCCCATCAGGTGCTGGTGGCATGCCGATGCAAACTTCTTACCTGCACTGAACTAACCGTGTCTGCTATTCTTACAAATATCACGTTGTTGCAATGGCCAGGATAACTAAGATTTTATCATGGAATGTTAGGGGTCTCAATAACCCTGTTAAACGTACCGCAGTGCTCCGTGCCATTAAAAAAATTGGTGCGGAGGTGATTTGTCTGTAGGAAACTCACTTCCCTCCATCTCCTCCTCCTAGGTTGGCTGCACGACAATTTTGTCATCAGTTCCACGCCACACATTCTGTGTATTCGAGGGGGGTGAGTCTCCTGATAAAGAAGGACACTCCATTTTCAACCATAGAGGTTAAGATTGATCCAGAAGGTAGATATGTGTTTCTACACTGCACTATATATGGGACCACATGTGTATTGGTTGGAATGTATATCCCTCCCCCTTTTGTGCCCACAAATACTGCTCACTGTGCCCATCATCGATACAGACTCACCATGGTATGTGTCATGGAGCCGGGTCTGTGTTCGGCGGCGCCGTAGCAAGGTTCCGCCCCCCTAGACCGGCTCATGTGATAGGCGGATTACTGATTTAATCTACTATCACACGAGCCGGTCTGGGGGCGGGACCTTGCTACGGCGCCGCGGAACACAGACCTGGCTCTGTAACACACTGCCTGCATCTCTGTGACACACAAGAGGAGGAGAGAGGGAGGGGAATGCAGCAGCCTCCGCTCAAAGCGGCCCCAGTTCAGTCCGGTCCTGCCGCTCTGTGTCCTCCAGCTGATCACTTCTGGCAGCGATGCAGGCGTTTTTTTTACAGAACATCAGAGTGCCACTGAGGGGGGAATCTCTGACCCCCCCCCCCCCCCCCGCACCGCTCTGATGTCCTGTAAAAAAGCCAGCACCGCTTCTGCCAGAAGCGATCAGCTGGAGGACACAGAGCGGCAGGACCGGACTGAACTGGGGCCACTTTGAGCGGAGGCTGCTGCATTCCCCTCCCTCTCTCCTCCTCTTGTGTGTCACAGAGATGCAGGCTGTGTGTTACAGAGCCAGGTCTGTGTTCCGCGGCGCCTGGAAGCTGTCAGCCTTGTCCACCCCTGCTCCTCACTCGCCCTGCCCTAAATTCCACTCGCAAAATGCGAGCAGGCGAGTGGAATTTTTGAGGGCTGATATAATATATACCAGCTTCTTCCCAAGCATAAAAATGGTCTAATTTGTTAAGTTCTTTATAGTATTTATTTCTCCATATAGGAGTGAAAAGGCACACTCCCTTTACCTTAAACAGTGTCCTGAAATATTTCCATAAAGTGTTCAGCAGGGACGGAGTGGGAAGATTATTTGGTAGGTGGGTGAGACCCGCCTCCAGGTGGGCTATTGCTATGTGTTTTTAGGTACTAACTATATATATGGGCATGATGCCGTTTCCAATGACACCCATTTTTATCTATTGGGCTTTACAGATCACCATTGCTCACTGTGCACTATTTTATGGCAGAAAGAATGCAAAGCAATTGGGGTTTACCTAACCTAGAGAGTGCAAAATCTAGTGCAGCTCTGCCAAGAAATCAATCAGCTTCCATTTTTTTTGTCAAAGCTTAATTGAAAAAGTTGAAGATAGAAGCTTATTGGCTACCATGCACAGCTGCACCAGATTTTTCACTCCTGTTTTAGTAAATCAACCCCAATTTTCTAATTTACAAGTTCTGCAAGTTCTAGGACAAATAAGGAATAAAAGTAGGGGGAACGCAATAGCGCCCCCTACATATGGGAATAGGGACAAAAAACTTTAATAATTTAATCCTGTAAATTAATTGGTCACTTACCTGTCAGCTGATTTTGAAATTCTAGAAAATTCTTCAGTTAGTCAGGTGATCCAACGAACCTATAAAAATAAAGAAGAGGTTATAAAAAACCAACGAATTTCCTCAGAAAAACAGTTGCAGCAGAAGAAAAAGGCACCCCCCCCCTTTTGTGGCGGTCCTTTTCCCCCTCGGGATTCTGTTCTTTAATATTCACTTTTGTCATAAGGGATAGTGGTTTGTGTTTATTTGGTTGGTTCTAGCTTTTAAAGCTGAACCATTGGTATTTATAATCCATGTATGATTATAAATGTTATATCGTCAAAGTAATTGTATTGGTTATTATTATTGATTATATATATATATCGTCATATCAATATTAAAGGGCCGCGGCCATTCATACCACATATTAAAATCTAATAGTTTTTATTATATTTAAAGTTTAAGTTAAACAATAGAATTTGTCCTCTAGTCCCATATGATTCTGTTTTGATATAATTAACATACAAATAAACTAATAGTTTTCTGATAAAGGACAAATGGCAATTAGTAATGTACAATAAACCACAACAATTATGATTTACAAATCATTATGGATTGGGATCTCTCATGCTGGGGGGATTAAATAAGGATTTTGATTTGGGAGGTTTTCTAAGCAACCAATAAAGGGATGTTGATTCATCATTATTGGGGTTAAGGGTACAAGTGTGCCATTTGACACTCATGGTAATAAATCACACACCACCGTGGACACAGTGACATAGGGCCAGAATGATGGGAGGGCATATGTTTTCTGTACCCCATAACCAGGTGTCACTGTGCTTATCACTAGATTTAGGAGTCAGCAGGCACATATGACACATAAAGCCCTTTTTTTGGTTAATAGCGATACACTAGTTTACGCTAGGGCGCACCCTTAGGGGTTGACACACCGCATCAGGAGGTATTTTGTAACATTGGGTTGGATGTTTTGTATGTTTACCAATGTAGATGAAATGCAGAGAGGAGTGAGTACAATGATGCACCTACACATGATAATGTTTTTTACGGATGTCAGGTGCATAGGGGGACTTATTTAGAGTTATTATAGTATATAAAGGATATCAAAGTAGAATATTAGAACAGGGAACAGGGAGCTAGGAGGGGTGGGAGTTCATGTCACGTTTATATATAAACATGTGTATGTTTTTATGGGTGGTGGAGATTTATTGGTATTTATTGTTGTATATATGTTGTCAAGTATCAGCTAGAGATGCACATCTGCACAGAAATTAGGCACTGCATTGTTTATAGCAAGATTGACAGTAAAGGATCTTGAGTAGGTCACTGGGAAAATGGCGGTACCGCCAAACTCAAAACAGATGTATGTAAGCTTATTTGGACCACAATAAAATGGCGCCTATCCGATATACATATTATTACAAACGAGCTAAATTGTAACACAACAAAATAACAGAGGCCCGGACCACAATAAAATGGTGCCAAGACGGTTATGACTAAATAGATGTATGCCACACCATCCAATAGAAATCCCTCTGAGGAAGACACGTGACCATGTATTGATGCGCGTAGGGGAGGGGTGAAGACACCCAGACTTTTACGATGAGAGAGCAGTCTGTGGGGAGAAAGTGGTGTATGCGGCTTTGGGGGAATACTAGTCACACATGCTTGTATTAGTCTGGTGCCTTGGAAGCACCAGCAATATGTGAGTAATAATTGTATTACTTGTTTTAATAAAGCCAGTGTTTTTTTTTTTTTTTTTTTTTTAAATCAGAAAGCAAGTTTATTGAAACAAACACAATAAATGTACATACATACATACATACAGAGGTAAAACATACGTTTCGCAGTACAAAAAAATATATAACAGACATCCTTTTATACTGGTTCATCATATACCCCTGGTAGTGGTGGCTATGAAACTTCTAGCCTGGGGATAAAATGATCTATAGTTGCGTATAGGCATTTGAGGGATATTGCTAACTATTAACCCATCTGTCTGTCTTTCTGGTTCATCCTTGGGATAGACCCAGATTGCTCAAAGGTAAAGAAGCATAGTATATCCAATCCCATTAATGAGTTATGAAGACAAATATCGTGTATATATATATAAAAGAAAACATAAACTGGTTAACCAACAACCTTAACATTGTCCCTAAAGATTTGCTTCTCCCAGCAAGATCGTATGCTGTCGTAATTACTATCGTACCCTTCATCATATTGTTCTCCAACCCACCCATCAGGTATACTGTTCCCGTGTCCCATTGGACTTATTACCCTTTCAGAGCTTACATCTGTAGTAATCTGTCACACATCAATTGAGCAGGTCCCAACCCTGGCGTATCCATCCATGGCTGCCATAATGAGTAAAATTTGGAAGGTGAATTGCGATGTTTATATGTGAGTTTTTCACGTATAAGTAAGCTATTTACTGATTCAACCCAGTGCTTGCCCGCTGGAACCCTCAGGGTAATCCAAAGTCTCGCAATTGCTTTGCGAGCCAGATATAGCAGTCTGACAACCGCCGTGTGTCCATTGGGTGAAAGGGAAGGAATTTCCAAAGCGCCCAGCAGGCACACCACCGGGTCTAGTGTCAGAGGTATCTGATACACCTGTGATATAGTATTAATGACATATTGCCAATACCTGAAAAGTTTTGGACATTTCCACATCATATGTAGGAGGTCACCTCTGTGTATATTGCATTTGGGACAAAGCGGGGTTTCCCTAAGTCCCCATTTATGTAGCCGTGTTGGGGTTCTATATACTTTGTGTAAAAGATATAAATGGGATAACCTATGGGAGGACGACACTGACACCAGTGGGGCAGACGTCAGACAGAGTTCCCATGTTTCTCCATCAATGGGTCCCAGGTCCTTCACCCATCCCTTTCTACATGGAAGTCTGCTTGCATCATGAGTTGATCCAAGTAGTCTATGGTATGCCTTCGAGATCATACCCTTTCTCTCTTCTGCCAGCAATACATCATCCGTCAGGGGATGTGTCATTATATAATACAGGGCTCAAAAGTTGAAGTCCTGAGCCACTAGCCAGGCCTTAAAAGTTACTCGCCACCAGTTGCCCCACCCAACCCCTCCCCTGCCCCGCCCCTAAACACGGCCTCATAAATTATCCCATAAAATGACATTGTTAAATGTTTTATGCAGAATTAAGTTCCAAATAATAAATAATAACAACAACTTTAACAATATTAACATAAAGCATCAGTACCCATCAGTGCAGCCTCATCAGTGCCCATGAATGCAGCCTCACTGTGCCCATCAAATGCAGCCTCACTGTGCCCATCAAATGCAGCCTCACTGTGCCCATCAATGCAGCTTTACTGTGTCAATGAATGCAGCCTCATTGTACCCATAAATGTAGCTCACTGTGCCCATATATGCGTCTCCCTGTGCCCATAAATGCGTCTCACTGTGCCCATAAATGCGTCTCACTGTGCCCATAAATGCAGCTCACTGTGCCCATAAATGCAGTTCACTGTGCCCATAAATGCAGTTCACTGTGCCCATAAATGTAGCCTCACTGTGCCCATAAATGCAGCTCACTGTGCCCATAAATAGCCTCACTGTGCCCATAAATGCAGCTCACTGTGCCCATAAATGCAGCTCACTGTGCCCATAAATGCAGCCTCACTGTGCCCATAAAATATAGCCTCACTGTGCCCATAAATGTAGCTCACTGTGCCCATAAATACTGCTCACTGTGCCCACAAATACTGCTCACTGTGCCCACAAATACTGCTCACTGTGCCCATAAATGTAGCTCACTGTGCCCACAAATACTGCTCACTGTGCCCACAAATACTGCTCACTGTGCCCAAAAATGTAGCTCACTGTGCCCACAAATACTGCTCACTGTGCCCATAAATACTGCTTACTGTGCCCATAAATGTAGCTCACTGTGCCCACAAATACTGCTCACTGTGCCCATAAATGTAGCTCACTGTGCCCATAAATGTAGCTCATTGTGCCCACAAATACTGCTCACTGTGCCCATAAATACTGCTCACTGTGCCCAAAAATGTAGCTCACTGTGCCCACAAATACTGCTCATTGTGCCCATAAATACTGCTCACTGTGCCCACAAATACTGCTCACTGTGCCCAAAAATGTAGCTCACTGTGCCCACAAATACTGCTCACTGTGCCCATAAATACTGCTCACTGTGCCCACAAATACTGCTCACTGTGCCCAAAAATGTAGCTCACTGTGCCCACAAATACTGCTCACTGTGCCCAAAAATGTAGCTCACTGTGCCCACAAATACTGCTCACTGTGCCTAAAAATGTAGCTCACTGTGCCCACAAATACTGCTCACTGTGCCCTTAAATACTGCTCACTGTTCCCACAAATACTGCTCACTGTGCCCAAAAATGTAGCTTACTGTGCCCACAAATACTGCTCACTGTGCCCACAAATACTGCTCACTGTGCCCTTAAATGTAGCCTCACTGCGCCCATCATCGATACAGACTCACCATGGTATGTGTCATGGAGCCGGGTCTGTGTTCGGCGGCGCCGTAGCAAGGTCCCGCCCCCCTAGACCGGCTCATGTGATAGGCGGATTACTGATTTAATCTACTATCACACGAGCCGGTCTGGGGGCGGGACCTTGCTACGGCGCCGCGGAACACAGACCTGGCTCTGTAACACACTGCCTGCATCTCTGTGACACACAAGAGGAGGAGAGAGGGAGGGGAATGCAGCAGCCTCCGCTCAAAGCGGCCCCAGTTCAGTCCGGTCCTGCCGCTCTGTGTCCTCCAGCTGATCGCTTCTGGCAGCGATGCAGGCGTTTTTTTTTTTTTTTTACAGAACATCAGAGCGCCACTGAGGGGGGAATCTCTGACCCCCCCCCCCTGCACCGCTCTGATGTCCTGTAAAAAAGCCTGCACCGCTTCTGCCAGAAGCGATCAGCTGGAGGACACAGAGCGGCAGGACCGGACTGAACTGGGGCCACTTTGAGCGGAGGCTGCTGCATTCCCCTCCCTCTCTCCTCCTCTTGTGTGTCACAGAGATGCAGGCTGTGTGTTACAGAGCCAGGTCTGTGTTCCGCGGCGCCTGGAAGCTGTCAGCCTTGTCCACCCCTGCTCCTCACTCGCCCTGCCCTAAATTCCACTCGCAAAATGCGAGCAGGCGAGTGGAATTTTTGAGGGCTGATATAATATATACCAGCTTCTTCCCAAGCATAAAAATGGTCTAATTTGTTAAGTTCTTTATAGTATTTATTTCTCCATATAGGAGTGAAAAGGCACACTCCCTTTACCTTAAACAGTGTCCTGAAATATTTCCATAAAGTGTTCAGCAGGGACGGAGTGGGAAGATTATTTGGTAGGTGGGTGAGACCCGCCTCCAGGTGGGCTATTGCTGGGAGATTAGAATCTCCGGGAATCAGTAGTGCCCTAATCGGGTCTAAGTTGTCAACCTTACCCCAACTGCCCAAATGTTGTATTTGAGATGCCACAAAGTAGTATCTAACATGAGGAACCGCCATACCTCCATGATCCTTAGCCAATTGCAGCGAGCTCAGTTTAATGCGTGCTGGTTTGTTGCCCCAGATTAGGTCCCTGAATTGTGTATCTATTTGTGTGAACCATCTATGTGTGATCCAGATAGGGGTATTATGTAATATGTAGAGAAGTTATGGTGTCCAAACCATTTTAGTAAGATTTACCCTGCCAGTAACAGAAAGTGGTAATTTCTTCCATGCTGTGCCTTTCACCCTAAATTTTTGAAGCAATGGTGTTATTTTCAGTTTCAGGTATTGAGTGGGGTCTTTTGTAATTTGTATACTTAAGTACCTAAATTCTTCTACTATGACAATGTCTTTTGTGCTCTCAGGTAGGGGTCGTGGCAGAGGGTCGACGGGCATTATAACTGACTTGTTCCAATTGATACTGAAGCCGGATAACTCTCCAAATTCAGCTATCAGGTCCATTGCATTACATAGAGACACATCCGTGTCTCCCAAATATATTAAGGTATCATCCGCATACAGGGATACTATATCTTGTCTGGGACCTCGTTGGAAGCCTGTAATGCCCTGAGTTTCCCTAATGTGAATGGCTAGCGGTTCCAAAGCTATGGCAAACAACAGGGGTGATAATGGGCACCCCTGTCGTGTGCCCCTATGGAGTTGAAAGGCCTCTGAGATTTCACCATTTATTCGCATTCTGGCTGTGGGAGAACTATATAACAGTTGAACCCATTTTAGGAAAATAGGACCCACCCCAAATTTAGTCAGTGTCTCCCATAAATAGGGCCATTCAACGCTATCGAATGCTTTAGCTGCGTCCAGCGAGAGAATGGCCCTATTTCCTGGGTTGTCGACTGGAATCTGGAGGTTCAAAAATAGTCTGCGTAAATTCTGAGAAGTTGACCTCATTGGGATAAAGCCCGATTGATCCCTATGTATTATGCTCTGGATACATTTGGCCAATCTGTTGGCCAGAATCCTGGCCAAGAGTTTGACGTCAAATGTGAGTAGTGATATGGGCCTGTACGAGTCTGGCAAGAGTGGGTCTTTACCAGGTTTCAACAATACTATGATAAGCGCATCATTCATAGAGGCAGGTAATGAGCCTGTCTCAAATGCTGTATTATAGACTTTAAGAAGCATGGGAATCAACTGTGACGTGTATCGTTTGTATACCTCTAATGGTAATCCATCAGGTCCAGGTGCACGGCCATTTTGTGCTTGAGCCATGGCATCAAGTAGTTCCCCCTCAGTAAGAGGGGTATCCAATAGTGCCATATCTGAATCTGAGAGGCATGAAGTGGGATACCTGTCAAGGAAGGAGCAAATATCTTCTCGTGTGGGGTGGACCTTGGAAGAATAGACCCCCTGAAAAAAACCTTTAAATACCTCCATGACATCAGTCGTGGAGTGGTGCATGTTGCCCTGGGCATCTTTAATTGCACTGATCTGTGAGGAGGTTTGCTGGGACCTAACCAAGAGTGCGAGCATGTGTCCCATATTTTCTCCCTCTTCAAAGTGTGACTGCTGTAGAAAAAAACTCTTATTCTCAGCTAGTTGTAGTGATAGGTCTCTGAGCATAGATTGGGCGGCTAGCCATGATCTTTTCTTATTATCATCCGTTGGATCTTCTACATACTGTGCTTCTGACCTTTGTGCTTCTTCTATGACCGTTTTTTCCCATTGTTTAGTGGAGGATTTTATTTGGGTGATCACTCTGATAAATTGACCTCTCAAGTATGCCTTAGCTGCGTCCCATACAATATCTACGGGCGAGGTCCGTAGGTTAATTTCAAAGAACGACTCCATGAGTTCTGGTATTAAATCTGGAGCGGGGATTAGAGACAACCAGAAGGGATTAAGTTTCCATAGAGTCTTACATTTGATTGTCCCCAGTCTCAGGTCCACCGAGAGTGGCGAGTGATCAGAGATCTGTCTAGGGTGGTACTGTTAGGACTCCAACAATGGCAAAAGAAGGTCATTACCCAGACCCATATCAATTCTAGATAGCCCCCCCACTGATGCTGACTGGCATGAATACACTTTAGATTCTGGATTACGTATGCGCCATATATCATTAAGACCCATTTCATGCAAAAGAGAAGCAAACGAGGTTGAGCCGTGTTTCGTATGACCTCCGACCCCTGGCCAGGCGTGCAGCTTGTCTTTCTCATGATCTAGATAATTATTAAAGTCGCCAACGACAAGCACCGGCACGCCCGGACAGCGGGCCAGGAAGTCAGCCAAAATTTTCATTGTAACTGTTGAAAAGGGGGAGGGATATACATTCCAACCAATACACATGTGGTCCCATATATAGTGCAGTGTAGAAACACATATCTACCTTCTGGATCAATCTTAACCTCTATGGTTGAAAATGGAGTGTCCTTCTTTATCAGGAGACTCACCCCCCTCGAATACACAGAATGTGTGGCGTGGAACTGATGACAAAATTGTCGAGCAGCCAACCTAGGAGATGGAGGGAAGTGAGTTTCCTACAGACAAATCACCTCCGCACCAATTTTTTTAATGGCACGGAGCACTGCGGTGCATTTAACAGGGTTATTGAGACCCCTAACATTCCATGATAAAATCTTAGTTATCCTGGCCATTGCAACAACGTGATATTTGTAAGCATAGCAGACACGGTTAGTTCAGTGCAGGTAAGAAGTTTGCATCGGCATGCCGCCAGCACCTGATGGGCATAGCAAAGGTTGTGGGGATGGGGTTGTAGTTCTTCTTGAAGTGTCAGTAGGTGTGTCATAGCGTACGACAGCTGGCAGTATGTGAGAGTGAGCACCCTAAGTCCAGGGAACAGCTTCTGGAAGATAAGCGGGTTTGTTGACATAGTAGCACGATGGTGGGTGACCGGGCAACGGGAGAGCAAACAACTGGCCAACATGGCCAAACTGGTGAGCCAAAAGGCTAATGGAGGTCTGAGCCTGTCCCTCCTGGGGGCTGCAGTGGAAGCGCACTATAGTGTCATATAACTTCTCAACAGCAAGGAATAAGAAGTCGTGGGGTTCCTATATAACCATGGAACAACAGTTTTCTCCGCTGCAATATGTTCCCTTCTTTCCTTGTTTTCACAAAGAATATCTGGGGTAAGCAAAAACAAAATGGCCTGGTGCCTTATTTGTACAGTACATTACCCTTCAGGAGGAGCGTGGTGTCGGTTGCGTGCTTCTCTGAGAGTGCGTTCCTCTCTGTCCAGTCATTGTGCGGCCCCTGCTGGTTGATCAAAAAAGTGCACTGAGCCCAGTGCTTCCACTCGTAAGCGGGAAGGATACAGCATGGCATATTTCAAATCCAGTAGTCTCAGGCGCTTCTTAACATCTATGAACTTTGCACGTTGCTTTTGCAGTTCTGCAGAGAAGTCTGGGAAAAAAGATATTTTAGCATTATCAATTTTCAGAGCCTCAGGCTTAATTCTGGCATTGTGTAAAACTGAGTCTCGGTCTTTATAATGTAAGAGCTTGAACAGAAAAGGCCTAGGTGGAGCACCTGGCTGCAGAGGCCTAGATGGGACTCTGTGAGCCCCTTCCACTGAAAACAGAGGAGTGAAGGCCTCTCTCCCAAATGCAGCGATCAGCCACTTCTCTATGAAATCCACAGGGTTCTTCCCTTCTATTCTTTCCGGGAGGCCTAATCCTCTGATATTGCTCCTTCTCATTCTATTTTCCAATTCCTCTAAACGTGAGGAGTGCTGTGTAAGGAGATGATTATTGTATGTGAGATCCCTCTGCATGGGCGCCATGTCATCCTCCATTGAACTCACTCTCCCCTCCAATGCTGATGTCCGTTCCCTTAGTTTCTGTGTGTCGAGTCTCAGAAAAGTAATTTCTGCCTTGACCCCCTTTATCTCCGCTGTGAGGGCCGTGAGGGATGCATTGCATGAGTTAACTGCCGAGAATATATCTCTCAGGGAGGGTTCTACTTCCCCGTCGGGGCTGGAGTGAGCCTGAGGCCTAGTCACACCACAGACTGGAGTACTCACTGTGACCCAGGCCGAGCTCGATCCACCGACATCCTCGATCGGGATCGTGTCATCTGCTTCCGATGAGCCTCCGGAGGAGTTATCTGGTGTGTAAGGTACCGTGCCATTCTCTGTATTCAGTTGTCTGGAAAATAGCTTCTCGGCCCCCTCCCTGTGTTTGTCCTTGGCGGAGCGTTGCGGTAAGGCGCCATTTTGCGACATGCTGTCTGCCATCTGGCCTGAGTTTTGCCTTTTAGCGACAGACATCGGTCACTTTCAGGGTCGCTGCTGGGGTGAGCGATTGCGGGGAGCCTTCCAACAGCCTGTGGGTCTGGTTAGCCGGGGAATGGGGTAAGTCTGCAGGATAAATGCTCGGATGTGTTGCGGAGAGAACTGAAAATGCGTCCGACTACATCCGCTGCCTGGCCACAATAAAGTCAGTGTTTAAATGTTATAAGCACTATTGGAGCCTTTTTTACCCATATGTACACCAATAATATCATACTGACAGGGAAGTAATTTTATAGATGGATTCGGGAGATCTGGATCTATGTGATTGAGCCCTGGAGAGGCTAAAAGGCGCTGTTTCACCAAGCTTAGGTGCAAGGTCACACATACTGAGGTGAGCAGATACTCACTAGGGGGGTGCACGAGTGGTGGTGGCACAATATTTTTTTCAAGCCCAAACGGAGGAATTGGATCAAGGAGCAAGTTTTTCTATTTTTTTCTTCTTTTTTGGATTGGGATTTATTGATGGGTTCACACCCTATAAGGAATATCTGAACTGCACAACAAAGGACTTTATTTAAGCACCACTGATTGTATGCGTTTGTGTTTTCTAGTTAGATAATGTTATGACTATAGTTGTCACATATTGAATTTGGTTTACAGTTTATATATTTAGTAACACTTATGTTTTGATTGGCAAGCACAGCGTGGCACTTATATTGATTTGTGTTGTACACTCACACATGTATATGGGACTGTGAATAGTGTCAGCAGTGTGTTTTTAGCAAATCTGTGAACACACTTGGTAGCTCACAACTCTTTAATTTATTCTTCTTGACAACAATGATAACCCTTCCCAGCATTGATGTACAGTGTTTATTTACCTAAACACATAGGAAAATAGTTTAACTGTCAGGAGGAGATTACTCCACCTGACAGTTTGCGGCTTCTTTCAGTATTAAAATGCAGCAAGTGTTTGAGTACCTAGCGTAAATGCTTCTACTCTGCATATCTCCGGTAATGGTACCAAGTGTGGACCCCACCTCCCCATCCAGCTTCCATCACTCTTGTCTCTGCATCACTGCAAAGCTCTGGGTCCACCAATCAAGATCCAGAGTTCACCAGGACAAATCAAATATTGGGGCTTGCATTAAAGATAGCATGTAATGCTAACCATGATAAAAACTTCATTAGTTTCATTAAAGGGAATGTGTGAGGATAGAAATATGGAAGCAGCCATTGCAGACTTGTTTTTGAAAGTGAATGGTCCAAGAATGTCATTCTTATCATATCTTCACTACTTAGATAAAGCTGCCTGGGTTTGATTTGTGGGAGGGCCAGTGAACTCCTCAATAAATTTGCAAATTCAGAGCGTTAATATAAATAGAAATTCAAAGGAAGGTGAATCAATTTGGGTCATTTTCAAGACTAACAGGAAATGAATTGCAGAACAAGGGCATAGGGAGCTGGGCACTGCTATATATATATATATATATATATATATATATATATATATATATATATATAGTGCATGTACCAATGCAAATGAAAAAAAAAATGTAGACCAGTGAGCAGCACTTTTAAAAAGGCTAAAAGAATTGGCAAAGCACATTGCTTCCATGCTAGTGGGGACAAGGGCTTCTTCAACACAATTTTGGAAGGCCCCGTTAAAATAAGGGGGCTTCCAGATATTTGCCCCCTTAGTACCTGAATTGAATGAGGACATAAGGACATAGTACCTGTGATTACAGATTCACTAATAAGTATAATAGTAAATAAACACACAACCCAATGATAAAGCATTTTTTTAGGAACACTTTACTTGTGTAAATCCATCATCAATCATATCGTTCAGCAATGTTCATACACGTCAATCATGATGTACACTGCCCACAGACCCACTGAAACAAAACATACTGACTGTCAAGATGATTTCCTTCCATCACACTCTTAATCACACCATTTCTCAAGCTGGCAGCTCAATTTAAACAAAGGAATAAGGATCTCAGGTGATGTCATTGACTAAATTTGGTCATGAACACATTTGGTTAATGACATAAGCTAGCATCTCCCACCCCTTTCTTTACATTCAGCTGCCAGCTAGGAAAATTGCCATTCGTAGTGAGAGTCCATCAGATGTGGAACATCAGGACAGTCATCATGTTTTGTTTCAGCAGGTCAGTGGGTGTTGTCCATAGTCACCACTGCCATGGATCTACATCATTTGACAATATTGATTAATCACTAGCCGGGGTGCTGAATGGTGTCCTTAACCAATATTTGGCCAGCTTGTTTACAATTTGAAACCGTGGCAGTTTTATCCTTGGTTGCTAGGATGCTGGCAGGCAAACAGGATAAAATGGCCATTCAGTTTTCCTTGGCCATGAACACAGCAAGAGTTTAGAGTGAACCCTATACATATACAGTATATATAGACATATGTATCAGAAATTGGCTAATACCTGATCTGCACATACTTGCTATAAGTGCCAACCTTTGATGAATATGAATGGTCCTAAAAAGCTGCAAAATAATGGAGGTCCGAGATGTCTGCTATTGCCTTTTTGTTGTTGACGGGAAGAAAGAATCAGCCCTTTAGACTGGACCAGCACATGATTTTGTAGCAGTAGTGCAAGGACTTACAATCATCTTTTCCAAATATTACATATTGCAGGTAAAATTAATTCAGCTCTTTGCGTTCTCCTCTCTCAATATGCTCTTGACATCATCATGCATCTGGGGAGGAAAAGAAAGAGTGCAGTGCTTATGCTATAAATAATAATAAAATAATCACACTAATTAAGGTGCAAAAAAATGTGCAAAACAGGTGTCAATCTATAAGCAAAGTATAGTGACATATAAATATGCAATACAAAATTAATGAAAAAATTAATTAACATAAAAAAAAAAAAAGTTCATATGTTAAAAATAAATGTCCATAGATATAACAAAAAAACAACAAATGAATGATGTGACTTGATTAATTTGTTTGTTATACTTGACCACGTGGAACCCGTCATCTCTAGTCACCACTAAGAAGATGGAGGCTTACCAGATCGCCAGCGACCCCCCCTATCAGGGGAGGTCAAACAGCACAGATTGGATCACAGATCCCACTACATACGTCCAGATATCAGAGGTTGTCCCGATCTCCCAGGTGTCTCCTTAACATCAGACTCTGCAGCCCAGGTGGTCACTCACAGCAAACCGTCCAGGCCTGGAGTTCAGAGAGCTCAAACAAACTGTGTCATCAACCTTGCAGACACTGGTAAAAAACTGAAGTACTTCCTGTGTGGGAAGGGTTATATAGGGGATCACTTCCTTTGGCCTACCAGTGTCCAGTCACCTCTGTACCTGTCAGCAGCTCTGACTCAGGCAGGTTTACATGGAGGAGATTAGAGAGTATTCATAGTGTGAATCCGCTTTTATTAAGGTTAAACATGTGTTAAAAACAGTAAGTATAACACTCACATTTAATACTAGGTTATCAGGCATAAAAAAACAGGTTAGCAATCCAGTACTCACGATTTGCATTCCATTGAATGTATACAACGTCACCAGAAGTTCCACCTTAAGATACACAGTGCATTACTGAACTAAACGTCATCCTTTTAGGGCTTAGATCTACCTTAACTACATGCACTGACAGATGTGAGAATCATGCAACCTAATTTTCTATCTCGTTTCATAATATATAAGGAAGGGCTGTGGGAGCAATTTTGACCCCTAAGGCACAATAATCCATGCATTATCACCAAGGCATGGGCAGCTTTCCGATATGTGATTACATTGTGGTATTTACAATAGTATACTATTATCAGCTAAAGGCCACTTTAATGATAGAGATCAAACTAATTTTGCTAACATAAAATTCTCTAGAACTAGCACAGTTTGTCCCATTAAAATTAATTAGCTTATCCATTCTGGTTCATTGTGTTGCTCCTGCTGAACTAATCAGAGATAAAGCAATCTCAAAATCACAAGAAGAATTGCAAGAATTGTTATGGTTTGCTTACACAGTGATTGCTTTAGAGCCATTAGAATTCTGGGAACATTGTTGGCAAATTTGTATATTAAGCATGAAACTACTTTGCTAATAAATGTATGTGCTGCTTGGCTTGGTTTTTCAATCAATAGGAGTGGGAAGTTTACAAAAATGATTTTAAGACATTTAATCTGTAACCGCAAGCAAAAACGTTGGCATCCATATCAATAACATTGATACAGCTCAGTTTGCTAAATGTAAATGATGCAAAGTGAGTGGACTTTTGTTTGTCTTCACACTTGTGACACCTCTTCAGAAAAAAATTTTCTGTAAGTGTGGCTACACAAGGCCTAATTAAAGTGAGCATTTTCCAGATTAAGGGTCATGTTAGAATAGTAATTTTAAAGCAGCGATCCCTCGCCATTGCAAATCTCAAATTCCAGTGATTAACAGCAATTTATAGCTGGTGGTATAATTCTTGTATCCACTGGCAATGTGTCGCTAAAAAACAATTTGTTGATGCTATAGCTAAAAAATAATGCTACATCATTAGATTGGCATGCTCTGCTACAAAAAGTTCTCCTTTAGTGATTTTTAACTAAGCTATAAAATACAATTGTGTGGAAGGGGAGATCCCTGTATCAACATTGCTTGCGTGGGTGCTGGGATCTGTGAGTGCATACCCTATGTGTATACCCAGCTTACAGCATTCTTTTCAAAGACCGGTATATGCAATGGTCAACATCAACTTTATACGTGTTTTTAGGCATATTGAACCAATGCATGATTATCCTTTTTCAATGCAATGTATACAGTATATGAGCCAGGCCAGGAGGAGAACATGTTATTGTGTTGATTTGAGCACAAATTGACCGATCTCTCATTTCAGGATGTTCTTTTTCTTACTAAATACTAAGTTATTAAACTATTTTAACTCAAAGAACAGTTTGCAAAGAATAAAATTACATTAAAACTCAAAAGTCCTGAAATGTTTTTATGAAAGCAAATTCCAAATAACAGGCAAAATTACAGTTATTTATCACTCCATAGATAGGGTTGTATTTACAGCAAAGATTCCCAATGTGAAGGAAAAATATGTCATTACTTTTAAAGCTGTAATTCAGCCATTTTTCTTGTTTTGGGCAGACTAGTATTTTTTTGTTTTGTTTTTTTGCTGAGCATGTTCTCTTTGTGCATACTGACTCTTAGTTTCTGGAGCTGGGCAGAGAGGGATGAAAAATATAATATTTTTTTTAACCTAATGTTAGACACCCCTCAAAGGAATAGGTCTGGGGAGTATTTTTTTTAGTCTAACTAATCTATTGAGATCTATCTAAGGCAGAATTTTCACACCCTCCCTGTTGTGTCAACAAGACAAGAAATGAGGGGAACCAAATGAATTAGGAAGCAGCAATTAAAATCCAAGGTTCTAACCCTTCCCAGCTCTATTCAGAACTAGATTAAACAGATTTTGACTAGAATTACATTTTTTTCTATTAACTGAAATAATATATTATAAAGAAAAATGTCAGTAGGTAATGCATTGGATTACTTCATATGGGGCCTAAAAGAGTGTTCAAGGCCTTGATAAGTAAACAAAAAAAAAACGTTTGATAACTAGGTACCCTGGCAAAAAAATCCTAGCATTTAACCCTTTGCTGTCACCATCATAAAACAGCAATGAGCCTAACATTTAACCCTTTGCTCTCACCATCATAAAACAGCAATGAGCCTGTTTTAAAATGTATAATCTAGGTTTCCCCTATTTAGGCTGACCCCTCTTTCCCCTCTTTTCTCTTGTCAGACCCTCACTTGAGCATAAAAAATATGAATAAAATGGTAAAATGATAAAAAAAAAAATAATAAGAAAATGCCCATACTTGTGCACACACACACACACACACACCCACACACACACACACACACACACACACACACACACACACACACACACAATAATTTGTGCATAATGCATAATTCTAAGAAACTGGACAGATGATCTGAAAAGGAGCTCTATAAACAGTTATCCATCGACCTTTCCCCAATTGGTCTATTTTGGATCTACAGAGAAAATCCTAATCGAATCTTCCATAACAGAGATATCTAAAAACACTAAAAAAGAGGAAGAATCTTTATTTGGTGCTGTGAGCTCCCCGCATCTAAAAGCACCAAAAAAGGCAATAACGAAAGCCGCCCTGAACAGCAAAGTCTCAAACGAGGAGAAGCAAACTGATTCCAGTGCAAGTTTTGCCAATAATTCAGAAGAAATTGGGCTTCTACTGTCAATAGTTGTGGAAGACCTTCTGAAACTTGTTTGACTGGAAAAAAGGAAGAAAGAGCAGGAAGTCCAGAAAATTTAAGAAAGAATTAGGCCCCCGCTAAAATCTTGTTGACCGAAGTAGGACTAAGTTTAGCTTGGAATAGAGAGGAAAAAAAGCATAAGGGTGTATAGGCATTAACTGAATTGAAAGAAAGATTTGACTCTGAACAAAAATTACAGCATTTAGACCAAGCTTGTAAGTATTCTTCCCAAGTTTTTGGAGTGATGAAATTAATTAAATTAGCCTTGATTAGTCCCAAATCAGGCCCCAGAAAAATTCCAGGCATGAAAATGCTTCCTGATTTGCCTCTAAAGCGAGCTCCCGAAACCTCTGGAACTGAGAACGAGATAATGAATCATGCTTTGCTTTAAGCCAAAAGTCATACATTGCAAAACCAAAAAAACAGAGTCATTTTATTACTAATTCAGATTTTGATGATAAACAGTTTACAGCAAAAAATACTCCTTTATTATCCGTATGAAAGATAACACGTTTATTCTCAAATTTTTTGTGCCAAATAGTAATAGCTACCGCCACAGGGAATAACTCTAAAAAAACGAATTACGGTTAATATCTGGTGACCTCAAAGACTCAGAACATTCATCAGCACACCAATGACCATTCAGGAAGGCACCAAAGCCAACTGATCCAGATGTATCAGTAAATAATCGAAGATCAAATGATGAAATCGCTCTGCCATACCGCACGACCATTGAAATTGATCAGGAATTGGTCCCAAACCTTCAAATCCTCCTTAATGGGACAGGTAATAGAAACATGGGAAAGAGGATTTTTAAGCCCCCTAGTGGCTAGAGAAAATCTCTGAGAAAAGATTCTGGCTACTGGGATTACTCTAGACGCAAACGCGAAGAGTCCCAACAAGGACTGAACGTCACGCAAAAGAACCTTTGCAATCTCGGAACACCGAATAAGATAAGATAATAGACTCAGAACATTCATCAGCACACCAATGACCATTCAGGAAGGCACCAAAGCCAACTGATCCAGATGTATCAGTAAATAATCGAAGATCAAATGATGAAATCGCTCTGCCATACCGCACGACCATTGAAATTGATCAGGAATTGGTCCCAAACCTTCAAATCCTCCTTAATGGGACAGGTAATAGAAACATGGGAAAGAGGATTTTTAAGCCCCCTAGTGGCTAGAGAAAATCTCTGAGAAAAGATTCTGGCTACTGGGATTACTCTAGACGCAAACGCGAAGAGTCCCAACAAGGACTGAACGTCACGCAAAAGAACCTTTGCAATCTCGGAACACCGAATAAGATAATATACGACCAGTCTAAACTACGTGGCATGTTCATCAATGCCAGGAGCCTGGCGGACAAGATGGGTGAACTAGAGATACTGTTGTACGAGAAGGATTTGGATTTTGTGGAAATTTCAGAGACCTGGTTCAAGAGCTCTCATGATTGTCTGGCAACCATTCAAGGGTATACCCTTTATCGCAAGGATAGAGAGGGTAAAAAGGGAGGAGGATTATGCCTATATATTAAGAATAATGTACAAGTGAATGTGAGAGATGACATCACTAAGGGAGCTAGGGAGGAGATGGAATCCTTATGGGTAGAGCTCCAAAGGGATGAAGCTAAGGGGAAAATAATACTTGGAGTATTCTATAGGCCCCCTAACCTGAGGGAGAAGGGGGAGGCAGATGTCCTATCACAATTTGGATTAGCAGCAAGGATGGGAAATGTTATCATAATGGGGGATTTTAATTATCCAGACATAGACTGGGCGGAGGGAATCACGCATTAATCTAAGGCTCGCCAGTTCCTATATGTCTTGCAGGACAATTTTATGGGTCAGATGGTAGATGTACCAACTAGAAATAAAGCGTTACTGGATCTACTCATTACCAACAATATAGACCTGATCACGGATGTGGAAATATGGGGCAATTTAGGTAACAGCGATCCCAGGTCAATTGGCTTCAGTATAAATCCCACAAATAGGAAACATAAGGGGAATACAAAGACACTGAATTTCAAAAGAGCCAACTTCCCTAAACTACAAACTTTGCAAGAAGGCATAAATTGGGATAACATCTTAGGAACAAAGAACACGGAGGAGAGACTGGTTTGCTTTAAGAGCATGTTAAATAAGGGCATTAGCCAATGCATCCCATTGGGTAATAAATTTAAAAGAGCGAAGAAAAGTTCTGGATGGCTTAACTCCAATGTAAAAATGCATATAAAAGCAAAGGAGAAGGCCTTCAAAAAATACAAAGTTGAGGGATCATCATCAGCATTCAGACTTTATAAAGAATGCAACAAGAAATGTAAGGGTGCAATAAGGATGGCTAAGATAGAACATGAAAGACACATAGCGGAGGAGAGCAAAAAAAATCCCAAGAAATTCTTTAAGTATGTAAACAGTAAAAAGGAGGACAGACCATATTGGCCCCATAAAGAATGAGCAAGGACATCTGGTTACAAAGGATGGGGAGATGGCGAAGGTATTGAATTTATTCTTCTCCTCAGTCTTCACGAGGGAATCGAGGGGGTTCCAAAACTCCTCATGACACATCACAGGAAGCACCCTCCATGGTAAACAGAGGACAGAATTAAAATTAGACTTGGGAAACTTAACATTAATAAATCACCAGGACCAGATGGTTTGCACCCGAGGTTACTTAGGGAACTCAGTCAAGTAATTGCCAGACCATTGTTCCTAATTTTTACTGACAGTCTACTGACTGAAATGGTACTAGCTGATTGGAGAAAAGCCAATGTAGCACCAATATTTAAAAAGGGCCCAAAATACATCCCTGGGAATTACAGACCAGTTAGCCTAACATCAATAGCATGTAAACTCTTGGAGGGGTTGAAAAGGGACTATATACAAGATTTTAGTAATGAGAACGATATCATTAGCAGTAATCAGCATGGATTCATGAAGAATCCTTCTTGCCAAACCAATCTATTGGAAAAATGTGTATTACTGCGCTGTCCCAAGATCAAATGAATAAGTACTGTGTCACAAAAAGAAACAAAAAATACTAGAAGATAAAAGTAAAAAGCTGCTGCAATCATACATGTGAGATACCCACACTAGAATGACAAAACAGTAAAAATGACTGCGCTGCAAAACTACTAATTAAACACACCAGTGATGGAGTGTAGTAACTATACTCAAGAATGTTATACCAAAATTAAGAAATAATATAAATGCATAAGAAATATAATATACATCAAATGTGAGCAAATATTGATATCATAATCTGAGGAAAATGGTGAACATTTATGTGATGAAAACATTCAAAATAAAGAAAGCCCCATTTCGCCATATATCACTCAAGAGCTAAATGGAACCGTGAAGTAATGTGAACATATCAATGAGCAAAGAGTTCAATGATCAACATAATGTCCATATATCAAAATTCAGGAAATCCAATGGTGACACCACTCATATAGCACCCAAAGGAAAGAAGTGGCCTGATAGAAAAACCTCCACCACCGAGAACAGCTGCCTCTTACCAAATCGCAAGATCTCCTGTCAGAGAGATCATAAGGGCCTTAGGCTTATCTCCCCAGCCACGGGTCTCAGGAGGAGGTGAGGTAGTTTTCACTGGATACAAGATGACGTTTCCTCAATAGACACAAGCGAGTACCATACGGAAATAAACAAATAGAAACTCCATAGTGTATCACTCAAACAAAATTTAATTAAGATAAAGGGTTTACACTTACAGGAATGTAGTTAAAAGATAGCATGTAGATAAAAAGCCGGCCGGCTCGTGTTAGCTGCCCATTGCTTCCGGGTCTAGCACGGTGTTGTGGTGACGTCAGCACGCCGCTCTCCCTACGCCGTTTCATCAAAAATGACGTCTTCCAGGGGCACGGGCAGCGTGCTGACTCACCACCTTATATAACAGACATTCACAAGGGACACCCAATTCTGAGATACTGGCGCCGTCATGTGTCCACCATTTTGGACAAGGGCAAATAGCCCTTATACCAAAAACATACATGGTATTGAACAGAAAAGGGGAACCAAATACTGATCAACACTTTTAGTTCAATATTCAAAATAGGCCTAACCATATTTAAGAAAGACATCTGTTGAGAAGTCTACTAATGGCTAAAAAGAAATATTGAATTGATTTAAAACAAAAAATAAGAAATACATAGATGAAAGTAAATTTAATAAAAAAAAAATTCTCATAAGCAGAAACGCAATAATATATTTGTAAAAGGCAGACAAACCGATGTTAGTTCGGGTCAATCAGTCCTCCAACTATTAAAAATTAGAACGTGAGTAGCTATCCTGTATGATGGAGCGAAAAAAATATAGCATATCAGACGATTAGTTCTGAATAGCCACGCAAGTCCAAAAGCCTGTGTTAACACTGCGCGTCCCAGGACCTAAATGACATTCCAAACAAGATATACATGTTAATCCCACTATTAATGTCATTTTTTGAAATAGACAGATAAAATAGATAGGTAGCGTGCAAAGAAAATGATAACAAAAAATTGAAAATAAAAAGTCACAAGAAAAAAGAAGAGAGGGTCTTATATCGATCTCATTCTGTTTAATCAGATAGAGTGATATATGGGGCCTGGTTGTCTTGACATCCCCAAACCCAAATGGATGTAGGCACCAGGAACTCAGAGTTGGTTCACAATAAACATATCAATCTATTAACCTTCTATGAGGAGTAGGGATGAGCCGAACACCCCCGGGTTCGGTTCGCACCAGAACCTTCGAACCGACCGAAAGTTTGCGCGAATTTTCGAACCCTATACGTTATAATGGACGCGAACGTTCGAAATCAAAAGTGCTAATTACAACGGCCAATATGCATGTTAATGTCATAAAACAGGTTTGGGGACCCGGGTCCTGCCCCAGGGGACATATATCAATGCAAAAAGAACTTTTAAAAACTAACGTTTTTTCGGGAGCAGTCATTTTAATGATGCATAAAGTGAAAAAAAAAAAGTGAAATTTTCCTTTAAATATGGTACCTGGGGGGTGTCTAAAGTATGCCTGTGAAGTGGCATGTGTTTCCCGTGTTTAGAACTGTCCTTGCACAAAATGACATTTGTAAAGGAAAAAAAGAAGCCATTTAAAACCACTTGCGGCTTTAGGTTTGTTCTTAAGTAGAATCTGAACAGGTACATTATGAAGTGTAGCTCCATCCCAAAAAAATCTATTTTTAAGCTTTTTGGAGAACATAGGGAGGGGTTATCACCCCTGTAACATTTGCTGTCTTTGCACATCTGTTCAGAACATGTCACCTAACTTTCCGTCCCAATGACAAATGTTTTTGGAAAAAGTGGGGTTTTAATTGAAACAAGGATTGGTGATAAAGTATCAGTAGAGAGGAGATACCTTTTTCCCAAATTAAATCTAACAGGATAGAATTTCCCTTCCTAGGGGTAGATTTCCTCTCACTTCCTGTTTTCTCTTTCCATTTGCAAGTAGGAGTCGTTTGTAAGTTGGATGTTTGAAAGTAGGGGCCTGGCGTATATACTCTGCAGAAATTTGCCCTATTAGATGTTGGTGTAGCCACAAGACTGGTGGGCACAGGAATGGGCCCTGCTGTGAGTTAATAGATCAAGATTTGTAATTGCATGCACCTGTTGAACAGGGCAGAAAAATTGGGGGTGGTGGTGGTGGTGGTGGACGGTTTTGCCACAAGACTGTAAGCTCTCACAGTTACTCTTGGTGGGCGCAGGAATGGGCCCTGCTGTGAGTTATTAGATCAAGATTTGTAATTGCAAGCACCTGATGAACAGGGCAGAAAAATTGGGCCTTTGGCGGTGGTGGTGGACGGTGTTGCCACAAGACTGTAGGCCCTCATAGTTACTCTTGGTGGGCGCAGGAATGGGCCCTGCTGTGAGTTATTAGATCAAGATTTGTAATTGCAAGCACCTGATGAACAGGGCAGAAAAATTGGGCCTTTGGCGGTGGTGGTGGACGGTGTTGCCACAAGACTGCAGGCCCTCATAGTTACTCTTGGTGGGCGCAGGAATGGGCCCTGCTGTGAACTATTAGATCAAGATTTGTAATTACCCGCCCCTGTTAAACAGGGGCTGAAAAATTGTGCCTTAGGCACTGGTGCTGGTGCCACAACACTGCAACACGGCCCTCACAGAGACTGTACTTGGAGCACAGCAGTCACACGTGTTGCGAAGCATTTTTTTAAAAAATTGTAAGTACCCGCCCCTGTTAAACAGGGGCTGAAAAATTGTGCCTTAGGCACTGGTGCTGGTGCCACAACACTGCAACACGGCCCTCACAGAGACTGTACTTGGAGCACAGCAGTCACACGTGTTGCGAAGCATTTTTTTAAAAAAATGTAAGTACACGCCCCTGTTAAACAGGGGCTGAAAAATTGTGCCTTAGGCACTGGTGCTGGTGCCACAACACTGCAACCCGGCCCTCACAGATACTGTACTTGGAGCACAGCAGTCACACGTGTTGCGAAGCATTTTTTTAAAAAATTGTAAGTACCCGCCCCTGTTAAACAGGGGCTGAAAAATTGTGCCTTAGGCACTGGTGCTGGTGCCACAACACTGCAACACGGCCCTCACAGAGACTGTACTTGGAGCACAGCAGTCACACGTGTTGCGAAGCATTTTTTAAAAAAATTGTAAGTACACGCCCCTGTTAAACAGGGGCTGAAAAATTGTGCCTTAGGCACTGGTGTGGTGGCATGGATCATTGAGGAGGAGGAAGAGGATAGTCAGTGAACATAAGAGGACAGTCACTCAGCATCAGCATAGGCAGTCTTGAAGGGATGTGACATTAAAAATTATTCGGTTATATCCGCCTCAGGTGCCTGGTAGCTGGTGGTGATCCAAGACTGATTCATTTT